>JAULBU010013179.1:0-22472 GCA_032358235.1 Odonthalia washingtoniensis | reverse complement strand
GAATAAATTCTTTGATAATATATTCAAATATCATGGACTGCCGGATAATATTGTATCAGATACGGATTCAAAATTCACTTAAGATTTTTGAAAACGTTCAATGGAAGTGAGTGGAATCAAGCTGAAAATGTCTACAAGCAGACATTCTCAAACTGATGGTGCTTCTGAAATTATGAATTGTATGATCGAAAATTATTTAAGATGTTACGTATCATATCATCAGAATGACTTGGATTATGAAATTGCTTCAGCATAGTTTGTGTATAACTCTTCAGTGTCCGAAGATCCAGGATGCTCACCATTTTAGTTAGATTTAGGATGGAATCCAAAGACAGTATTAGATCTCACATCGGATTCTGAAATTGATTTACAAAGTGTTGACGACTTGAAATCGAAGTTAAAATATTCGTTGGAAGATACTCATTTTTCGTATAAAATGACAAAGTCAAGAAAATCAGCAGAGTCTGCGAAAAGGTATAAAGCACTAAATTTTAAGATTGGATCCAAAGTTTGGATCAATACAATTTTGTTTACTGATTTCTATTCACAGAACGATAGACGAGGACGTCAATAGAAAGAGGTGGGGGAATGTGTAATAAACAACATGGGCAACAATTCTATCATTGTAATTATGTGGACTGCTGTACGTTTGGAAATTTCGGGAATTTTAATTATTGCCAAATAGAAGCTTTTGTGCTTCTCTGGATAGTTCTAATATAGAGCACCATTGGTGTACATAATAGCATTTGACTAATATGTCTTTACGTTATTGGTTCTGTTCTATTCTAGAGACGTCGCTGTTAATAGAAATAGAAATTTACTTTGTTTGCTGCGTTGTTATCTTGATTTTAATTTTTCTATAAATATTGAATAAACGGACTGAGTCTCTGCTTCAGAGTTTTTTCAGCCATCATTTAACTAAAAATAAACCGGGTAGTCTACATCCAAAGAATCATTCGTTACATTTTCAATATTTCATGTAAGGATAGATACAATATATGATTAAATGTCATTTAATTATTTTCGACGACGATAAAAATTGTTTCTGACAAACCTAATCCCACCCAACAATACCAGTGCCGGTGCAGATTAGATCTCCGGACAAGAAAGTCGTGTAAATTATCCTACTTGGCATTCCTCTAGGTCAGAAAAAGGGGGAGAACGACTATTTCCTCTGGTGTTATTACCACCTGAAAGTTCAATCGCAAAAATTCAACTAATGTATAGCACCAAATGAGTCATGTCAAATAAACATCGACTCCTATACCACCAGAATACCAAACATTCAAACTTTAAAATCATTCTCCCTTTGGCTTATCTATGGTATGGAAGAAAGTAATACCTATAGTGTTTTACACACACTAATAGAAGACCCACCTGCATCTGATAACTCCAATGAGGCTAGTACTCAGCGATGGGGAATAACCAGAAACATTAATCACATCCCTTCTACTGATGACTGCAACTACTAAGGCTCTAAATAACACGATCAGTAACTATCAGAAGGAAATAATTGAATAGCAATAGCTCAACTTGAATAACATTTTTCACAACATATACTACAGGAAACGATCAGACTTGCAAAAGAATGTTAAAGACTTAGAATACATTTTATGGAAACTATCGAAGTTTAATGACCCAGTATTGCATAATGAAAAGACATGTCTGCTCATAAGATCAATTAATGCATTATTCGTGTTCATAGAACTTCTGGCAGATGTAAATATACTGGATTATGATTCGATATATGCACTTCTGAAATCAGAAATTGAAGGATTAAAGGCACATAATTAACCAGTAGTAAATAAAGATATAATAGACCAGCAGGTGGGATTTCTGAAACAAAGTACAAAAAAAGAATTAAATTATAGTAAACCAGAAGAATGTAGGTTTTATGAAAAAGTAGCTATACGAATAATATTATCTCTTACGAATACGAATAGAATGTTGAAATATAAATTACAAGAATGGTAACCGAAATAAACAAAAGTGGGAAATAACTGCAATGGAAAACCAAATTGGTAAAATGATAGACTTTTCGTGAAATTAGACGGAAAATCAACAATATCATGAAATAAATGTCCAAGATGTCTATCAATGACGTAGTTATCTGGGAAATGTAGGGATTGAAAATATCAGATGGTTAAGAACACAAATAACCATACATGGCATAATTATGGTGAAAAAGGAATTCAATTTGGAATAAAAATGCAATAAAAACATACCAATACATATTATCGCCCCCGTAGACACATGTATTAGTGAAGGTATTATGTTGTGCGAAGGTGGAGTAAGCTTCAAGTTTGGGAGGAGGGAAGTTTCCCATATATGTATTTATAGAATTTAATTTGATGGAAACGTCATTACCTATCTAAGATTTCACAACAACATAGATGTGAATTTAAAGATGGTGTATCTTTCAGATGTTCTCATATAAATAGTAAAAAATCAAGTAATTTGTTCTATATGATCTACCCTGATAATGATCTATATCGTCTTCTATGTCCCATTTTCATGCATCACAATGTGTCATTATTGGCTGTTAACAGTTCATCAGCTATCGAATAGCACAGAAACTTTAGCCATATTAGTAGGAAAAGGCTTATGAAGGCATTTGCAGGAACAGAATATATACTTGAATAAAATATGTCAGAGTTAGATTATCACCAATGCATTACATTCATAGCAGCTTCAACTAAGTTTGCTCCATTATTTAATTAAAATAATCTCTATGCACGGCCGTTAGAACTGACACGCACCGATACATCTGGAAAGATAAAAACGACCTCATTTCGTGAAGCACAATACTTTTCTGTATTTTTGGAAGATTAAACAGCAGTTCTGTTTAAATTACTCACATAATTGAACTAGGAGAAATCATTTCTGGAAAATCAGACAAGCTTTACAATTACAAAAATTTGACTGGAAAAGACTTGCGAACATGTCAGTAACTACTTACGAGACTATATTTGTGTAAATGTTTTGGTTATGGAACATTCGACCCCTTACGAATGTAAATCAGATGTCAGAACTACTTATTCAAGAATTATAGAAGATAGCACAAAAGTAGTTCTTGAGCCTCTATAAACTATGAAATTATGGGGTTAAGCTATTTCATATTCAAATTCAAATTGGCTCAGGAACAGGTTACATTTAAATAGAATGGATATGAAGTTTCCTTGCAAATTATGGTTCAAACGTAAGCCCTGTATGTCACGGTGTACGAATATCATGGCTATATCTTTCCAGTTTATATCTGATTGTTACAGATGATTACTTCCAGGATTTATTTCTCTGTAAGGATGTTCATTTTCATAATTTACAGTATTACTATACACCTGCATCCCATTCATCACCGGCGAGAGTGATTCGGAATACAGTGGGGTTATGAGTTTGTTACATTTACTTTCCTCCATTTAAGAGACGGTCAAGATAAGAAGGGCCACATTTTTTCACCAGGAGCAAAAGAGGGTGATTTCATATCTCAGCATATATCTGTCTCATTTGAAAACCTTCAAGTGTTATAAAACTGTCTCATCATGCGTAGAACATCCACAAAGTTTTGTTGAGTTTCATGATGTATGAAGGGCGTGGTTAAATGTTATCTTTATGAAAAATGTGCTTGATTTTTGCTTGCCACGACTTTTGTTGGTGAGTGAAGAAATGAATTTTTTCATTTCGGGTCTACACTTGTTTCACTTTATTGTGTTTAAACCAATAAGTGTGCTACGTGTGTTTGTTTGTGATAATGTGGGAGAAGGATGTATCCTTGTATTCAGGGCTACGTTCTTTTAGATCATAGCCACCGGTTCATGAATCAACGAACCAAATACATAATGTTTTTACCATTTGTAACACTATTATTGAATAACTATTTTTTTGGATTACGATGAAAATGAAATTTACTTTAACATTTTGAGTATCCCACCGGTACAAAGTTGAATCAATTAATACCTCTCACATAACACTATCGTCCACCTCCCCGATTCACCCATCTTCTTCGCTAACAGGGAGGATTTATTTCTCAACGCGACAATCGACGGAGATCTTGATCTACTGCACAACCTACTGGATAAAAGTAGCGAGGATGATGATGATCAGTGAAATGGCAGTGGTGGTTTAATTCCAGGTGATTTGCGAAACATCGCACGAACAGGTGGCGACACGACTCTATCAACAATACTTTTCTCTTCAACCAATCTACGACGAGTAATTTTTCAAACGACATTTTAGATTTTAGATAATCGTTCATAACAGATTTATAGATGCGGTTCTGTGGGTGGATAATTTCTTTGTTCAAAAAAAGATTGTACGGGGAGAAAGGGGTTGATGGGACTTCAGGAGTCAACCTCAGCATTGCAAATGTTGGAATATGGGGTTTGTGTCGACATTATAGACGAGAATCTTGCCATTTTAGAATCTACTAGGCATGATTCACTCGACCATTTTTGTAAAGCAGTTGTCAAATACCTCAGCTCAGAATATTTGCGCATACCCAACATTGACGATTGAAATAAAATTTTAAAGCGCTCAGAAAAGGAGAGACTTCATGGTATTGTATGCAGAATCTACTTTTGTTAACAGAAGTAGGTAAATTGTCCTGTGTCTTGGCATAGTCAGTACCAAGGCAAAGAAAAAGTTCCGACAGTAACGGTAGAAGCAATAGCCGACAGTTCTTTGCAGATTTTGTATTCCTTTTTCGGAATACCTGGTTCAAGAAACGACATAAATGATGTCAAGGCCTCACCTTTGACACATAATATTGCATCAGGGTTATTTCTCCGGCCACTAGAGCACATTATAAATAGAGAGAAAATGGAATAAGCCGTACTGGCTTGTAGATGGGATATACCCATTCTTCGTTCATACGGCGACCTTTTCAAAAATTAAAAGAGAAGAGTGTTTTACCATGCGTCCTGAGGAACAGACGAAAGATGTAGAGCGTGCTTTCGGGTTTTGTAAGCTAAATGGCATATTGTAGCGCAACTGGAGAGATTTTGGACGATTGAAAAGATGTATTCTGCCATTAAGTCATGCATAATACTGCAAAATATAGATTCCAGATAAATCCAATGACCTCCAACTACTTTTTCGTAGAATTGCACATACAGGTTCAAGCGGACACCGTGGCTGTTCGGTAGCGGAAAATACACTCAAGGCATAATATGAATGGTCTACAATTTTTACAGACGTACAGAATTTTGAACGTGCATGTATACACTGCATTTCTACAACAGTAGGGGAAAAAGATTCCTCACACAATTGGCCCAGCCGTTCACAGAACAAAGGCCAATGACCTCCTACAGTTCGATTATATTGATATTGGAAAACGCTGTATTAGCGATAAATTCATTCTCATATTGAGAGATGACCATTCAGGTTACAAGTGGGTTCTCCCTTTTGCAGAGACTGTGGTCGAAAATGCAGCTCATACCATAATTGATTGGTGTGCTGCTTTCTCGGTATCCTCTGGACTAATGTCAGATTGCCCTACTCATTTCCGAAATGGAACCGTCCGGCTTATGAGCAAAGGTCTCAAAGTGCAGCACCATTTTATATAAACATATACACCGTGGATTAGTGGAGCTGAGGAACGTATATGAAAAGAGTTTTTACGATGTTTTCGTGCAGTTTTATCTCAACTAGAAATGGATTTGGATAGTTGGCCCTGTTTTGTTCCTCTGATTCAAAGTGCTCTCAATAATTCTCCATCACCGCATTGGGCCAATATCGTCCCAATCATGGCATTTAGTGGTATGGTGGGTTCTCCGCCAATTTTAACCATTATCTAAACGGATAATTATACCTCAGTTACAATCACCGACTTCCAGAGAGAACGGGTATTCACTATTAACGCTGTACAGAACCGATTTTTGGAATTACATCCATTTGTACAGAACATTCTACAGAACAAATGAGAATGCTCACCAGCTATGGGCTCTAAAGGAGAAATCCCCAAATTTGGTCAAAGAGATTTCGTACTTGTTGCTCGAGATGAATTATATGCTGATGAGAAACTTGCACTTCGCTGGCGTGGACCGCGACGAGTTATTAAAGCCGTTTCCGATTTCTTATTTCAAGTTGAGGACCTTCAAAATGGTTCTCTACAAAATCTATTTTCTACACGACTTAATTTTTACCATGACAAGGACATGGACGCTGAGGAAATTATGTCCCATATCCTACCCTTCCGAACCGGTATTCAAGTACAGAAATTGATGAATATCATCGATAACGCCGATGGTCTATTCGTTCAAGTACGTTGGAAAGGTTTGACCGATTCGGAAGACACTTTTGAGCACCTTGCACAAGTATACAAGGATGTTCCAAGAATGCTCGAACGCCTCTTTCTCCGTAAGGACACTCCTAAATCTGTAGCTGATAGAGTTTGTGCCCCTCTTACTCATTACAAAGAAGGGAGTATAGCGAAGCATTCAAAGTCGCTGTATGACAAATCAGAAGCATTGACCTAATCAACGGTTCTGGCTTGAAACATTTTACACGTGGGCTTCCTAGATTTTGGTTGCACACACTATTTCTGTTTTATACATTTCTACGCTTCTTTTCATCTGCTTCATCAATCTGGTTCAATATTGTTCCATAACCCAGATAACTACTCCAGTTTTTATTATATAAGCGGCATCTGTATTGTCTGCTTTCAATAAATAATTTTCATCGAACAATCATTTTTGATTATCAACAAATCCCACAGCCGAATAGGGTATATAAACTTTTAGCACACATTTAGGGACCGGAGATACCATATTACTGTCATAATCAACATTGGTTGGAAATTTAAAAATGACGACACTTTTCATTCTACACATTTTTTTGCGGCATGGGACAGGAAAGCACCGGAAATTTGATTTCTTCCAGGACAAAAAACGGCACTAATCTTTAGAAATTTCTATTTCTGCTGACAATTCATAGTTTACGTCTGAACCATGCGCTGTCAGATTTTCTGCCGTTTCTGTCAAGGTTTGCACCCTAACGCACCGAGGTATCCTTCATCTGCGATCCGCGAAGGTCGTGAACTTTTACTCTATAGAAGGAATAATAATTTGGAATATTACATTTCAGCCAATGACAACCCGCCATATAACTTTCGTAAATCGGTGTGAGAACGGCCTGATATGTGCCCCTTCTTATATGGACCATCTGTTAATATATTTACAGTACTAAGCCAAACCTGCTGCAGGAAATAAGGAAGGAAGCACTCCATTATATTTTACAAAAATGAAAACTACTGGTCTAAAGGTATCCCAGTAGTAGCTCTAACCCATACGGGTTTATCTCATTGAATGTATTCTCATTAAATGTATTCACATATTTCTTATTATTAATAATCATGGGATATCAGCTCGATATCATGACCAATATGAACAGTACGCCTGTTTCAATACAACGTCCAACGTTCGTCGTGATGTCAGTAAACCATCCCTGTTTACTGTGTACGGAGGTTGAATCAGTACGAGTTGTCTTACTCTTTCACGACCAGACTGCCAGGTGATCTCGAAAAAACGGAAAGCCAAGTTTTAAAATGTATTCTACTAACACATAATCAGTGCTACTGGTAAGCATCATGTATTGTATTGATAGATACTAGTTAGATTTAGCTATCACTCTTTACTTGATACCTGGGTCTAACAATATGAACGAACTCACCGACTTGATTCTTCAGAAATATCTGGAGTCAAAGGCCAAAGAAAGGAAACAATATGAAAAGCTACAATTTCATCCACTTGGCTAGCTAAGAGTTCCGGTTAGCTCAGTTCTTAACTCTCGTTTTTAATAGTTATGGGCCCAGAAGCAGGGCGCAAGTTCAAGCCTCGCTAGGCACAGCGCCGTGCACTCTGCCACGTGTATAGATATGATAAAAAGGGATGTATGTTAAAAGAAACAATGTAATCCACTTTGCCAGCTAAGAGTTCCGATTAGCTCAGTTGTTAACTCTCGTCCTTAATATGGAAGCCCTCACATTTTCAATATCTAAATCCATGGGGAAAAGGTCTGAGAATGGACATGTTAGACAATGTTTTTAAATCAAGGATTTTCGTCTCGTATAAGAAATATATTTCATTACTCCGTCGCCGTGGACTAACATGGATAATAGAATCAAACCAAAAAATGGATTTCAGTCATGATATCTCAGCCTACGAAATCCTTACGAAATCCGCAATAAATTAGAATCGGACATATCATTTTCGCATCACTAACATCGTAAAAAGGGTAGGGAATATATGACTCATGTGGTCAAGCTATCGTCAATGTTTCTGTTTCTGAAAGCCTATATTGAAATGGTGTAGTTTTAGGGTCTTTTTAATCTAAACTAGACCACTCAAAATTAGGGGTCCGTGTAGGTTACATACACAACACTACATTGTTCTGATGGTTACGGTCGGTAACTGGATAAAGTATCTACCCAATTGGAAGATAAAATGTGTGGGCCGTTAAATTTTTTATACAGAGAGCGGAAAATGTATGAACGTATAATTTAAAATTTGGTTAAAGCACTGGCCATTTCTAAGTATGTGTACTGTACTAATAACTACAACTGTTACAGTACCAATGGATGGGCCATAAAAAAAATTCTACAATAGTTGAACTATTTCTTGGCTGTAATCTAGGAACATGACTACACATTTTGTATGAAAGAGGGAATGAATACTTCATAAAATTTACGATAAATTTAGTTTCGAATAGGAGTAACAGTCAGTTGTCATTTCATCTGTTAAATGATAAACATCAGGTATACCAAGCTCATCCACCCATTTTCTGTATGGAGTAGTGAATGGGTAATCTAGAAATCATTCTTTCCTTGAATGCAAAGCTGGATGGGTAGTGCCCGTTATGATGTATAAATGGGTGATATATCGAAATTTTATGATGCTATATGGGATTGATATTTATAATATTTGTAATATACATTGCAATAAATATATACCAAACAGGGTATACATGATATCATTATTTATAAAAACCGCAATATCATACAATTTGACATTGAAAAATATCAGAAAAATAGCGGAATTAAAAAATGGAACTATGGAAAAATGAGATACTGAGTGAAAAGAGAAATGAAATGAAAACTATTAATAAAAAGAAAATTAGAACCACAAAAAGACAACATCCAAACACATCAGCAATAAAATAGTATAACGGAGAGATTCCATAGAATCTAAACTTTCCAGAGTCATAACCATTCCATGACGCTTAACAGATGTACCATGTTGATCTCCTAACTTATGGAAATGAAATAAATAAGTAGGTCTGTGTTTCCGGAACTGAATGCCTACTTCCAAGCGGTGAAAGTGTACGAATGTGCCAGAGAACAATTCATTTATTTTATCGATATGAACGCTCGCATTAGGCCATTCCTATAATGGACATTCAAACATCTTAGTTTGTTCCTGGACATGCATATTTTCAAAAACTGGTAATTTTGTAAACGCCCGGCATTCAGTGTTTTGTAGTTACGTGCAGTTGCAACAATTATTAATACAAAATAATTTGGGCTCCAATTTTGGCCATTGCTTTCAATACTTTTTAATCCAATTTTATGAAGATAGTGATTACAGTAGTGCGTGTCTGACCACCAGCAACACAAAAATATCGGAGGGAAATGCAGGAAAGCCACCGGGATTTCAATTACTGTACTTAATGAATGCTTATATTGGAAAACTGAAAGGGAGCCATTCACATAAACATGAGAATTAAAATCTCAGTCTTTCAATTACATGTCCATTCGAAATTTGTCGGACGATATGGAGTCAGAATGTGAAAAAATATTTCATTAATGTGTTCTCGGTCCTTCAGGACGTCGGTCACCACTTTATATCTCACGTTTAGGCCTTAATTATAGCTGCCCGTGTATACAAAGGACATGGAGTATGTTGTCGACTACCAAAGATCGATGTGGTTCAGTTTCATAGCTCGTGGATCATATTAGAGGCCCGATGACGCTTGTGATCATAATATATGGAGACTGTGGGAAATGTACCGATTAGGTAATACAGTGCAGGATAAAAACATTCCATTAATGGTCCCAAAAAAGCAGCCTGTGAAAATAATGTTGTTGCAATCCCATAATATTGAAAACGGGTTTCTCAGACTGATACTCAGAATGAAACGCGCCCTTCCACACGTCCATTTCTACTGTTTAAATGCCAAATTCCCATGTTTCTCATCTACCATCATACAAGAAGTACTACTATCACTCTTCCTCCAAGTCCTCTTTCAAGGTGCAGGCCGACTATGAGCCCTTCAGATTCTATAATGGTACAAACTACTCTCTTCCTCCTCTCTTTTCTTGCTCTCTCCGTACCCATTGCTCATTTCTGCCACCTCAGCCATCCCTCGTATGACATCTGCTCCTACTTGTTTCCAATAGTTTTATCTACGTCATGCAAACTATTTATACGTCAGTCATTTTACGTATGCATTCAAACAAGTATCAGATACGATAACTTCTTGCTTTTCCGCTTCTTCAATTTTCTTAACTACACTAATATACTTCATTTCAGGTTCAAATAGTCCAATTTTAATTTACAAGAATCCTCCGTTTATTATATTCCTCAAACATTGCTCATCGTCCCATATTTTGATACAGAGATAGCCTTGTTATCGTTTTGTAACACATACATGTTGATGTAAAACAATTTCATGAGTTCTTCAGCCAATTCTTTGAAACCTTCGAGGTGCCAAGTAATTGACTAAAGAAGTACCAGGTTAGCGTTTCTGCCATACTTTTTCAACGGACCATGCAGTCCATGTACTACTTCCTTTACACCGCTTTCGAGAAGTTCTCTACATATCATCTGCTAACTTCTTTTTCTTCATCCCCCATCATCATCATCTCTTGCCTTTATTTATTCGTAAAAATTCCTCAGATCCTCTTGGTCAACTTACCATCATCACCATCATAATCATCATCAATCCTGTTCTCTATCTCTCACGTAAGCACCAAGGTTATCTTTATCATAATCACCATCGTATGTATCATCGTCGTCATAATTATCGTGTTCTTCTTCATAATTACTGTCACTTTTAATCTCATATTCATTATACATGTAATCCCATTCAAATAATTCATCCTCTGAAAACTTCAGCACAATAATCTGTTTCACTATTCCATATTCCTCCACATATGATATGTGGAGGAATATTGAATAATGAAACAGATTATTGTGCTGAATTTTTGGTGATGAACACCAAAATGACCATCGGATACCATGATGGTCTCCGATGGTCATTTTGGTCATCACCGTCCTCATTTCCATTAGCCTCATCCTCACTGTCAGAAATATCAGTAAATGTTTCTGACGATACTTCTACAAGTTGTTGTCGATATTTCTCCACAGATGTACCACTAGAAACATTAGGCGAATCATTCGAGGCTGATGAATTTTTAGACCCAGGTGCTGCAATAACAGCGACAGATACGAGCGTCAACCATCGAAAGAATGGAAGAGGTTGCAGGGGTGAGAACAAGGGGAAGAACAGGAGCACGATGACTGAAGTCGATGACGACAACTTCAGTAGCCATGTGTTTCTGTCGACAGTTCTTCGGACAATACCCGGTCATAAATATGACAGGTCTGACCGAGTTACAATGAATTATGAAATTCCCTCTATCTGAAGTTCGCACTTTTTCAGGAAAATAAATAATTGATTTTTTATTGCAAAAAATCAATTATTTAATTTCCTGCAATTTTTCGTCTTCCATGTAGAGAAAATTTTCTTCAATTTTTTTGTCTCCATATGGAAGAAAATGTTTTGCAGAAAATTAAATAATTAATGTTTTGCAACAAAAAATCAATTAAATAATTTTCTCCAATTTTTCGGCCTCCATATGGAGGAAACTTCTTACATTTTTTCCTCGTTCGTTACAGCTGTATAAACAAACCCACTCCGTCCCATACTCATAATCTTGCAGAACATTTCAAGAAATCTCGATTCGAAAAATTAGTAAAACTTATCTGTTTTCGAACTTGAAATACCTCCTGCTCCATCGCACTCTGTTTGATCTCTTTTACCACCTCTGTTATTTAACAGTATCTCCCTTGTTCTGTCATTACTCTCTCACACTACCGTCTCGCGTTATTTCCAACTTGCTCATCATTGCGTTCGTCTCTTCTTTTATGCGGGCATTACCAACTCAACTTCATCAACATCAAATCAAGTTGGATGGGGTTGTAACAATGGTACGACTGTCACTGCAGGATTAGAACACATATTCATTCCATCACATGGGAAACTATAAATGGGAAACATTCTCCAAATTATGATGGTTATCTAACAAAAGCATCTACCTTACGTGTTGGTCTCGATGAATTGGGAAGAAATGTTTTTGTCCCTTTAAAAATAGAATCTCGATGACTTCTCCAGATAATAATGTCGTAGATGGTTGTGATATATCAAGAATGAATTTCACTGAAGCTATTGAAAGATCTGGTGTATTGGAACCTGATTGTAAAGAAAAAGAAAATTTTGAATACTTGGTACGTGTGTGGAATGCAAACTTCGATAGTTGCGAGACTTGAGAGTCTTTCAAGTCAGTTTCAGTTTCTTTATCAGTCGTCCCAGTTTCCCTAGACTTCCTCGTAGTGGACGGATCGCCTTTCAATATCACAATTGGAACCCCATCTATCGAGAGCCTGTCGTCTCATATTGATCTTGGAAATCAAGTTGTCCGCCAACAGATCCGTGACCATACTGTAGAACTACCTCTGGAACAAGAAATTGCTAAGCACCAGGTTGTCAGTAACGAAACGGACAGTGATGACTTCACATCGGACTAGAAAGCGATATAGCAAGGATCTTTTGAATGGGAAATTGACAAGGATGTCGACAGTAATCTCGTCCTATCCATCCGCTACCATGCCGATGTCGCCCTGACGGAGCAGAACCAAAAAAAGCCGATCATTCGTAGGGGGATACCTTCGACGATGGGGAGGTACATGCCCTTCGAGCCAGACTAAGTCACCTTTGCGAAAAAGACACCCCGACTATCCCAAAGTGTCTATAAGAATGCGACATAATCGCTTGGAGCCTCGACGACTTACTCCCGACAAGTGTCCCTGTGAAGCACTCGTTACAGCCGATTAAAACGGATTGGATACATATACCCTCACGTCGTCTTCCCCCGCGACATAACTATATTGTTCGTAAGGAGCTAAACAAGATGTTAGAGGCAGGCATGATCAAACCCTGCTCCTCACTATGGTCCTTCCCCGTCGTTATCGCAAACAGGAAATACAGTAAGAAATGGTTTTTTGTGGACTACTGTTTGCTTAGCTAGGCCAGGAAGCCTGACAGCTGGCTTCTACTAAAATACAAGAGATATTCGAAGACCTGAAATGTAGCAAGATCTTCACCAGTCTCGACCTATTCACAGGGTACTGGCAACTTTAGATGGATGATGCTTGCAAGGAAAAGACGACCTTCGTCTGCTGCTTTAGAAACATCCAGCTTGAAGTTATGCTGCTAGGGTTGATGAATGCTTCATCAACATTTCAGAGGATAATAAACATCATATTCGCATGACTTCCATTAGTCCGCGTCTACCTAGGCTACGTGGTCATCTTCTCGAAAACCATGGAGGAGCACGCTGACCACACTATATAAATCTTCAATTTGATCTCCAAGCATGGTCTAAAATTAAAGATATCCAAGTGCTGGTTATCCCAACCAAAGTTAGAACTCCTAGGGAACATTGTTAACAAGAATTGAATCGCGGTAGACCCGAAGAAGATTCAAGCCATCCACTCCGCAGTCACACCACGTACGACAACGGAGCTGCGAAGCTTTCAAAGCATCGCGGGTTTCTATTGACGCTTTATCAAGGGTTTCCCTGCCATATCATCCGCACCCCACGCCGGGACATCTGGGAGCCGCGCCGTGGATTGGACAGAAGAAATGGATACAGCATTCAAGGAGCTGAAAGTCGCCCTGACGACTCCACCAGTTCTCTCCTTCCCGGACTTTAACAGTCCGTTTGTTGTCGAGACCGATGCTTCAGCAGTAGCATTGGGAGCGGTCCTCGTCAATGAGAAATAGTATGGCCGCATACATCCCATCGAGTTCGACAGCCGTACAATGAATGGTAGCGCACTTAACTATATCACATAGGAGCGTAAATACCTAGCCGTTATATTCTCTTTAAATAAATTACGCGTCTACCTCTTGAACCTTCACCCCTTAACCGTTAACACAGATCACCAAGCGCTCCGCTCCGCATCTGAGAAGGAGGACGTATACGGTCGTATTCATCGCTTCTTGGACCTCCTCGCCGAATATGATTTCAAATTGGAGTGCTGTGCTGGAGCGGCCAACAAAGATTCCGACTACTTTTCACGTTTTGGCACGGCCCCTCCAAATTTCTTTGAGGACGACGAGGGGTTTTTCGTCAGCACCATTGTCAAATGGGAAACGGACAAGGAGCCGCAGGATCTCAACCCCCTACTGTGGAACATATCTGCTTATTTTCAAGGTTGTCCCATCCACATTGGGTGGCCCATGGATGACGAGCCTCCCCGACACGAAATCCGACGCATGGCCAAGAACTACATGCATTCAGACTACAAGCGTTTTCGTTGTACCGCGAAGGGCCCTCGTCTGGTCGCCCCTCTCTCTAGTCGTCACGAGATTCTTCGCGCCTATCCCCATGACATTGGCCATTGGGACGTGAACACAACCAAGAACTTCATCATCACGCGTTTTTGGTGGCTCACGGTGCATCAGGACATCCATGTACATTTGAAAACCTGCGAAGGACTTCAACACCTGAAGGCTCTCTCACTGCACCTATCTAAAATATACTTCCCGCTCACCAACCTTTTCTCCACTTTCTCCATCGACTTTTCTGGGCCTTCCCCAGACTCACCTGCTGGTAACCGATACATATTGGTATGCGTCGAACATCTCACTGGCTGGACAATAGCCAAAGAAACGATTAATGCAACCTCCATAGTTGTTGGGAATTTAATTGGCGACAACACAATTCATCCCTTCGGTCTATGCACGAGTATCATATACTCAAAGCAAACATATATTAAAAACATTCATCTTTACCGCTATAATAAGCTCAAAACATTATGTTATCTACTAAATCAATATCATCCGCAATCAATCCTCCTTAAACCTCAGGTGCTTCGGTCGACGGTCACGAGACCGACGATGAGTCTTCTTCGTAGCTTCGTCTCGTCGGACCGCCACTATAGCAATACGTACGTCATCCAACTTGTCAAAGTCGGTCGGAACTCCATCCGCGCCACAAATGTGTAACGATTCTTTCGATAATTGCAACGCGTATGGCTCCGCAAAGGCGCACAGTAGTGCTGGATCCTTTCTGGCATCCACGCAAGTGGCGTGCTTCCAACCTCCACGGTCAATAGTTCGACAGATGTAGACACTCCGAGCATGGGGACTATCTGCAAGATCACGCATCCAAAGATAGTTGAACTCACGTCTATCGAGCCCCTCGTCACCTACCTTCACGTTATCTAGAGTCACATTTCCTGGATATACAGACCGCAGCATCTTCTGAATGTCCAAAAAGCCCCGTACAATTGGCGCGTACCCCGCACCTTCCGAACTACCTGGCACCCCTCTCTTTCCCTCCCAAAACTCAACAGCATCACTATCCCCTAGCACAACCGTAGAGAATTTGTAACTACTGGACGCATGCGTTGGATGGTAAACTTGCGGGCAAACACCACGATCTCACGAACAAAGAAGTTGATTGCGTATGCGGAAAAATCTCTCGACATTGCAACATTGATCTTCTTCTTAATACATACATATGTTCCATACACCAATGGTCTCAGTCAATAATAGCATCAACACGTTAACGCACTCCGTAGATGAATAGTATGTTGTGTCCAGCTACCTGCTCACTGTTGAAAGACGATTGGTGTGGGGCAAACACCATGGTATACAAATCTATTTGGTAGGATTTATTTTTACATTCTCCTCAAGCATAGTATCGCGATTTGACTTCACCGTTCCTTCCGTCAGAATACCAAACATCTTCTATCACCCATTCATCGTCCGGCGAGCAGTGGAGGTACTTTGGGGTATCACTAACGGCCCCAGTCAGAACCAAACGACAAGCAATATCTGGAACTATTGCCTCACATTCCGCACTATGCAAAAAACCTACTATTTGTACTCCAAATAGAATCCAAATTTAGGTCCTCCCCAAGCATACTCTCTTCTAAATGCGCGTATCGGAATCAAACTCAATGATGAACATTCCGGACGTTCGCGCTTTTGAAATGCGTCGAACATCGGAGCATGCACTCAAATCCCATAATTTCAGTTCGTAACAGCTGATGCCCAGATCATTCAAGTCGACCTCGCCAACGGGGCTACGGGGGCATCCGCCGCTTCCGCCGTGCTCTCATTGTCTTCCCAACGCACCCTTACCATTGGGCCGCAATTAGGCACCTTTTTCCAGCTCGCGACGCCGCTGTTGATATCCGGTCCCTCGGGCCCCTACCATCGATTCAATAGTCGTCTGCTTAGTTTGCGCCATGGAAAGGTGCTAGCACCTTTTCGAAGGAAGCACTTAGCAGATGACTCAACTTCTCCAGAATGCACCGGCTGCGTGACAAATCGAATCGTTATGGACCCGCGGGCGTTTTGTGGTTGATGAAGGAGATTGTGTTGACGCATGCAATGCCCGGCGTCGGGTGACCAATCAGAACCGCCAAGTTGGCACTATACCCTCCAATGGCTTCCACTGGATATATCTTTATGCGCTGCGATCTCCCACTGACCACTGTCAAGAACACGTGTTCACAATCTGGGACATGTCCTGCTCCCTTCTTAAGCTCTGTTACGTATCAAAACGGCGCCGAATTCGGTTTGAGAATTAAGACCAAAAACACAATCACACTCGCTTACCGTTCTTTCTTCCTTTTCCTGAAATTTCCCCTTTCTTCCCCTTTTCACCGACATCCTGGTCATCTTTCGACCAGTTTCCCACCCTTTCCTCCTCCCTCCCCCTCCGCGCCGAGAAGACTCCATCACATAGATTTAAAAAAATGAAAGATACGTATTCCCCGCTGTTTGGTCCAACAGATAATTAGACTGTATAGGTATGGTGCGCAACATTGTAGTAATTTGATAATTCTCTGCAAAAGAAAAGATGTTTTTAAATAGGGATTCGTTAAGTATGCTTACCAAAGAGATTTGGTGAAAATGGAAGAAGCTCACAATATTTCACTTCCGTCACAGCTCCTGATGTTGAAAGGTTACCCGTAGCTTATGTTCATCATGAAAACATTGATATAGTGACATAATCATTTTCACCGCAAGTCAAAAATGAAGATATAACAAGTTCGAATATTCTGACGAAGACTCCACCTACTTCGCCATCAGATCTTTCTGTTACGGTCACGCCTTCAAAAAAACCAAAGGTGAAGAGGAAGACTCCATCGAATTCACCATCGGAACAATTGGTTACAGTTACTCCGTCGCTAAAACCAAGGGTGAAGAAGAAGATAACATCTCCTTCACCCTCGGAACTTATGCGGTGAAAGTGACAAATAAAAATGGAACAACACTTTCACCTTAATTTACTCCAACAATGTCGGTTTCTGTCTCTGTTTCTGAAAAAGTGAACACTACTAATTTTGACGGCGGTGATGGCGGTGGTTTATTATCTAAAACGGATTAAGGGTCCGAACCTCCACCAACAGAAATATCTCCTGCTCCAGAAACTGATCAACAGCCGTCTGTGAAATCACAGAAGACAAGTGAATTTACCAAACCAAAACCATATATATTATTGAAACTCGAGGTCGATGATGATACGAATGGACCTCATACCTGTTATTATTCAGGCAGATGAATCTAATTTTCCTTCTCCATCTAAAATTACTTGGTAGTCAAAATTATATTTCATCGAATTCAACAACAGTAATGTCTGCATAATCTCCTTCACTATTAGTGTCTTCGTCTGTTTTCCCATTGCTGAGCATGAAAGTTTATCCTTCTGTATCTGCGAGTGAGCCTGCAGTCCCAACTGTAAGTGTATCTTTATCAACATCCTCTACATCTTCTATGACAGAGATTCCGTCAGCTTCAACAAGAGTTTCAGTATCTTCTAAACCTTCTGCATCTGCATCAACCTCAGCTTCATTATCTATGTCTGTATCTATAACACCAATTTCCAGTGTAAAAGAATGATCAATTGATATCATTCCTAGAGAAACATTTCCTCTCGCAACAGTTGATAGTGACCAGATCATTTATGATGATGACTTGAATCTCTCATCGATTATTATGCCAACTAACGATGCATGAAGTGATGGTCCTCTTCCTCTGATCGTCGTACCAGAATAAACAAATGATGATGAACAAGGTGAAAAAAGTGGTGATATTAATGAAAGCGCTGCACCAAGCGACAATTACGGCAACTATGCATCAGAAAATAGGTGATGAAAATAGTGGCTGCCGTCAAATTCTTGACAGCGAGTCTCCATCAGCTAGTTCAATCCAATTGTTAATCCCACCAGTTACTTCTGATTCTGGATATTATCCTACACCAAGTGCTTCAGCGTCTATAATACCGCCTACAACCATACCGTCACCTTCATTCATAGGACTTCCATCATTATCACCCTTAGTTTCAGCTTCTATTTCCTCATCCCGATTACCAAAAGCAGTGACAGATGCAAATAAGGTAATTGTACCACAATTTGAAGATGATGAAGATGATGAAGAAGCTGATGCAACATGTGAAGAAGCAACAGATTATCATGTCCCAGACGATCCTACACCTCAGATACCGACAAATCCTGAAGTTGTTGAAGTGCTAAACACGAATGACACCACGGTCGTAAAAGATTTCAACGTTAATTTGCCTAACAAGACGTTAGCAGATAGTGATGGATCGTCACCCATTGTAGTCGCAGGTGGAAAGTATAAGGATTTGTTAAAGACTGGACCTGCTGGAAGAGAATTCGTTCCTGTCATGGCTGTAGTCGAAATTTTACTTGTCTTACTTCTGGTCTAGTGTTTGTTCTTTTCTATTGTATATGGTGGTGCTCAAAGTTACTCTCATAATACTCAAACAAGTCCAAGTGAATATGGATCGCTGCAAGGTGGTCATCCTGGAGGTGGTCATCCTGACGGTGGTCATACTGGTGGTGGTGGTTGTAGCGGTGGTGGTGGTTATTTATCAGACAATTCACCTCAATCGTACAACCAAGATAGTGGGTACGGTGACGATGAGTCTATAATGGGAGATGAAAGGTTTAGTGGTACTGGAGCCGGTCACGGTGGTGGTAGAGGTGAAATGTCTGGAAGATACGGTGGTGGTGGAGGTGATGCACCTTCAATAGAATATGAGGGAGAACCAAGGACACATGATTATCGAACTGGCGCATAGTTTTGAAAACGAGGGTTGGTCTGATGATTTTTTTAAAATAAAGTGAATTTATCCTGATTAAAATAACGATAAATCAACTTTATTTTGAGAAAAACCTTTCCGGTTTTTTAAAAACGAGGATTATGGTTGCTATGTTTATAAAAAATTACTCCATATGGAGGACAAGATTTTGCAAAAAATCAATTATTTAATTTTTTACAAACAGACGCAGTCTTAAATGAAGATGAAATGACGAAAAAAATAACAGTTAAATGAAGTAAGCAAAAAATTAAATCGCCAAGGTTTGTCGTTTTTAATATCGAAGAAAGACTCTTTTCTTTAGAAAGTAAAAAAATTATTTTAGAAAATCGTTGATAATCAACATTCAAGGCTACTGTTTTTTAGAAGAAATCCTCCATATGGAGGACAAGATTTTGCGGAAAATCAATTATTTAATTTTTTTACTAACCAACGCAGTTTTAAATGAAGTTGAAATGACGAAAAGAATAACATTTAAATCAAATGGACAAAAAATTAAATCGCCTAGGTTTGTCGTTTTTAATATCGAGAAAAGACCTTTTTTAGAAAGTCAAAAAAGGATTTTTGAAAATCGTTGAAAACCGTTGATTAAGGCTGCTATGCTTTGCTGCGTACATTGCAGCCTGAGGCTGTAAAACCATTACACTAAAAAATATACTAAAAACGAAATTGCTTGCAGCTGCTGTTGCACACAAAAAATTTATATATGCCATTTTCTTCTAGATGAAATTTTTATTTTTGCAGAAAATTAAATAATTAATTTTTTGCAACAGGAAATAAATTATATAATTTTCTGCAAAAATACAAACTCCATATGGAAGGAATTTTTTACGTCATCATCACTATGATTTTTTCTCGGTCACGCCTGTAATACTACTAACAGGATACTGTTCGAAGAACTGCCAGTTCTTCGACCAATACCCGGTGACAATGTCAGCAGAAACACGCGGCTACAGATGTTATCTTCATCATTGTCATTCACCGTGACCACCGTTCTTCCCTCTTTTCCACTGTTCAACACCTCACCCATTGTCAATGGCCGTCGATCTTGTCTTCCTCTTTCGTGAGCCACATCATATATTGAAACATTTCCATTTCTCACAACGGATTTCGGGTACTTGTAAGAAATGAAAATGTTGGTGGTATTTTGCCTCCGCTAGTAGGGGAGGAAAAATACCGCCAACATTTTCATGGAAATGTGGGATAATGGCGACAGTAGTATGTCACCATCATCCCACATTGCCATTAAATTGTCATCGAAGGCCCTTAGACTAGATTGAATCATCTATGGCTGCATCATTTCCCACATAATATAGGCACACATTACATTGCATCAAAATTCTTCTCAAACAAACAACATCTACTAGATACCGGACGTAGTACGTCTACGTCATATTCATCGCAAAACTTTGCGTAATAAGACCAATCAATCGTCACCAGTTTTTACTCTTCTTCTTCACTTTTATTTCTTTGCAACTTGCAGCAGAACCTACCCCGGTAGCGTTTCTACCATTTTCTCCAGTATTTACAATCACATAACTATCCGTTCTGGAATCCATATCATCTGTGTAGCGACTTTTCACTTCATCAATACCATTCATTGATGAAGATTCGTTTGTAACTGTTCCGCTCATTCTACCATTACATCCTCTTCTGTTTCCATGAAATCCATGAATCCTTCCTCTACCTCGACCTTGACCAACACTGCACATTTCCACAACCATGTTAGAAATAGGTCCACCGATTTCATCTACCACATCGTCACTTCCGCAACTACCCGCTCTCACCACTTTCGACGAGGGTTCCGAATTTCCCACTGTTGACCCCGACAATCTTTCCGAACGTTTCTTGGTGCCACTGCGATTCGCCATATCTGATTTCAGAACACTAAGTGAATCGCAATAACTTGAAGATTAACTTCTATTCCTGGTACAATATTATCTTTAACTTTCGATAATGTAACAAGTTCCGACATAGGTTGAAACTACATGTAACGGCTATGATAGTAGATTTGTACAACTGCAGCAATCAAAACGGTACTACACTATGTGTCTGGTGGATACTGTATGCTATTTCCACACCATGTGGAATTCGATTTTCCGCAAAAATTTCCACTTCATATGGAGTGGAAATTTTATGATTTCTGTACCTTATTTCATTCCATTCCAAATATAGCCACTCTAACACAGGCTGTATATGATGCGAATAGCACGTAAACACTCTTTAAAATAAGATATTGTAAATAGCTGCTAATAAATTCAACTACTCTCCATGTTACTACCCACTTAGCTCACCGTACCGTGTTTATGTAAATGATCATTCATCAAATCCATAATCAGAATGTGGTTACTACAATGGTGGAAACCACTTTACACCCATGTGTTTCCATCATCTATAACATCATGGTAATACTGTGTCACTTCTTCATTACAAATAATAGTATAACATTTTGCAGATAGGCTACTATTCTCGAAACTGAACGCTCTAAACAAAACATGCAGTACACATTTTAATATCGGAAACATAACTAACAATTTGACTGTACTAGTGATCATTTCACGAAGTAATTGAACGTAATTGACTTTATAAAACATATTACTTCTTTAATATCAGGTTACACTAACAAATAAAAACAAGATAGTATCTTCTTTTTATTTGTTAGTGTATCCTGCCTAGTAGGGAGAAGATAAAAATGAGTTGAACATTTGTTCAATTTCAACTCCACCACTTTCATACATTTCGTTTAACCATTCACTTCCTTTCCCGACAATTGCTCACAATTTCAGCCGTAACCTCTTTACAGTATTCAACTGACGGTACTTGCTTTGAGAATAATCTCACATCAAAGTCAGCGTCGCAGATGATGTTAATAACTTCTTCCACCTCCTTCCTTCGAACTAAAGATTCTATGATACTTAAAGATACAGCCAATAACTTGATTAGCACACCAGCTTTGCTCTTGTCCATTTCATGTCCCATTCCCGTTAATGGCGATACGGATTTAGCTATAGTTCCACTACTACCAGCTGGATTTTCACTTCCATACTGTTGTCCA
>JAULBU010013168.1:0-22481 GCA_032358235.1 Odonthalia washingtoniensis | reverse complement strand
GCACCATCGAACATGTGCCTAGTGCCTCCAACACCTGGCCGGTGTCGAATCTTTGAACGATACGAGAGGTAGGCGAGCGGTTTGTGTGACGTACCAAACCCCGGGGATCGAAAGGAATATAAATAGATGATGACGTAGAAGATGATATGGTGAAGGTGATGATGATATGTTGATATGAATAGATGATTACGGAGCGATGATATGGTGCACGTGATGATTATATGTTTATATAAATGATGATGACGAGAACGATAATAAAGAAGGATGATATGCTGAATAAAAATGACGATGACGGTAACGATGATAAAGAAGGTGATATGCTAAATATAAATGATGACAATGAGAATGATGATATATAAAGATGATGAGGATATGTTGAATAATAATTTGAAAATGAAGAGAAAGATGATATAAATATGATGATGATATGTTTGAGTAATGATATATTTGAGTAAAACAACGATGATAAGAATGACGGTCTAAGATGAAAAATGACGATGTAGAAGATGATAACGATGATTATGTTTAGATTATAACGATGACGATAGAATGATGCTAAAGATGATAACGACGGCGGTAAGTTGATGATGGAGATGACGAATACGAGGACTTTGTTGATGAATGAAGTAAAAACTTTGATGTTGGTAATAATAACATTTTGACGACGGCGACATGAAATGCCACAAGCCAAACGGGGAAGTAAAATCCACGTGTGAAATGGAAATAGTATAACAGGGAATATACAGTGTCGAGAAACACACAGTGTCATTTTAAACGCTCTTCACTGCATTTTATCAGGATTACAATGACACATTTATTCAGATAGCGTTTTTCAGATAGCAAATGAGTTTTACGTTCCAACACACACACTACATTATCGGAACGGAATGATTTGAATCGTCCAAAATTTAGAAAAAGATTGTTTCTCACTCACACGTTTCAAAAGGGATTATACGACACGTGTATTCACATTCTACGACTCGGTTCTAATTATACTTAACTTTGATATACATATCATTCTCATACTTCCAAATGAAAGGAAACTATAAAGTCAGACATAAGTAAAACCCCAAAGAATCAATTCGAAACGAATCAGCGATCGCACCTAACAAGTCGCTAGAACTTATAAAGAGGAAACTCAACCCGTAACGAGCACTGAGTTGATCAACGTTAACGGCAGGAGCAACTCGATCCCCATACCTTACATGTGTTCATCTACCGACCGTCTGCGAACCCAGAGCCAAGGGAGTCTATTAACGTAGCCTCCGACCAGGTCGTCTGTATCGATATTAGGTATGTCAGGTCTAACGTCTGCCCCACTATCACTACGACTGCGGAAATAAACGAGTCACACTTATCTGATAGTTGGTACTAACCTTTTCCGATTTAAACAAAACAATAAACGTAATAGTAGTCTTTTGGCTACGGCCTGTTTTTCGACAGCCGGACATGATGACACGCTGGATACGTGGGTACCGCAAAACTCCTTCCATCCGTCTGATTGCGACTCCGATCCTTTTCAGCGGAGTCACTACGCCTCCTGACTGCGACGTGTTCAAGTGGTCTTCCATTGCCGAGATCGAAGACTCCCAAAAGGAACACATCGACAAGGCACCGCTAACAGCCGGAAAGGAAAACTCCACCTGCCTTCTCATCAAGGGAGCAGCATGGATTTCCGATAAAGCAGTCTTCCTCAAGCTTCCGAAGCTGTCTAGTCGCCTTCTCACTATCTCCACATCGGAAACGCCGGTCACCGCGGCGTTGATTCGACTGGGATGCCTTGCGCCTGGTATTCTCGTGGACCGATCAGCGAGAAGACGTCGGCAACTTTTTTTCCCTCTTGTCTGCTCTGCGTCATGTCCAAGAGCGGCAATAAGATCCCGCGTGCGCTTTCAACTACGCTAGACTGTGATAAGCCGAACAAGGTCATTCACTTCGACTACCTTTTCCTCGGCGAAAGTGACAGCAACGAAAATTATGCTCTTGTCGTCAAGGACGATCTCAGTGGCTACATTTCGTTGGAACCGACACCGTCAGCATATTCCGAACACGCTGCAGACATCCTCGCCCGTTGGTCACGTGTTTATACAGCACCTGCTGTTTGCGTATCCGATCAAGGCTCCCACTTCAAAAACAAAGTGCTCGAGCATTTCGCATTGACACACCGCATCCTACACAACCTGACCGTCGCTTAATCTCCGTGCGTCAACGGCACCGTCGAGTTCGTTATGCGCTCCGTCCTTTTCGCGACGCGGTCCATGATATCCGAGCTCAAGTTGGCGCCGCAAGACTGGAGTGCCGTTCTACCGTCTACCTCTTCGGCCCTCAATGAAGCAAAACTCGAACTTCTTGGGCGCCGTACTGACGGAATCGCCCGTAGTCCCCTCGAGGTGATGACCAGAATCGAGCTAAAACGCAAAAGTCCTCTGCGTGCTCCCTCCTGACATCAACTTGAGAACTTTCAAAACCATTTTTCACGCACGCGCCGCACAAATCATCACTATCGACGCTCTACACACAGCGCTTAACAATATGCACAAAGATGTCGAGCGTTTAGTTACCATCTGTCGTGAGAAATCAATAGCCAAGCAGAACCTTGCTACTAACATCTTGTCTCCCTCTTTTACTTTGGAAGACTTTGTTATCGTGTGCCGCGCCGTCGCTCGCAGTCACCAGCTACGTTTAAAGTGGTTCGGCTCGTGCCGGATTACAGCCGTGCATGGTTCGCTTGTCTATGGCGTCACATCGCTTACTGGACAAAATAATGAGCACGTTCATTGCGCTCTTCTTTTGAAGTACGATGATTCACATCTCGGCCTGCCTATCCCAGAGGATATATTGGACCTGGCTGAACGCACAGAGTCACGGTATGGAGTGGTCAACGAAATTGTTGACATTGGTAAAGTTGCGGACGGTTTTTTCTCTCACGTCAAATTTGACGGCCTTCCGGACAAGCGCGATTGGACGTGGAAGTCTGCAAAGGAGATCTACAATGTCATCTCCGACATAGTCAAATCTATTTTATAAATTTGCAAGAATCAAAAGCTCGCCGAAAAGGTTAAGCGCCAGCTTGGTATCTCAACCTGAGCACTCTCCGCTCCAGGACCAAAGATTTCTCATAGGAGCATTGTTGCATGCTGGGAGCAAACCAAGCCCGCTACTGTACATGTGGCATCCGAGGCCGCTGATCCAATCAAAAAGAGCCACATGTCGGCATCGCCACAAGGGGCGATACCGGCTCTACCCAGAACGACACGAGCCCTACCTTTAGGTTCACTCGTCGTGGATTTAACTCCTAACCACTAGTCTAGGAAAGGGTCCCCCGACCACTAAACCACTTTGCTGATTGATGGTTGCGACTGTTTTTGTATCCTTTTATGTAGCACAAATTTCAGCTTCACAGTTCTTTTCTTTCACCTCCGGCCGCTTAGTCTACAACTAAGTGCCCGACAGCTTATCGAGTAAACTTGGGGACTATTTCTCCCAATCATCCTATAATCAACGAAACTGAACGAACCCGAGTGAATCAGTGAGCGAATGAGTCGTTGCGTACCACACATAATAGGTTTGGATAAGTCACTTAATTTTTTTGACTTATTGCACCGATATTAGAAGGTTTTGGAAAACGAAGAGTGGGTAATTTATGGGTACTTAAATGTGGCTAAGTATTGGAAACTTGTAATAAAAATAACAATTGAAAATATTTTGCCATTTCTTAAAGTTGTGATTTGGAAAATGGCAATTGCGAGGGAAAGTGGCAATAGGAGGAGGTATGCAAACAGTTTATGGAAAAAATGAGAAGAAAGAAATTGAAAAAAAAGGACCAAAGTAATTTTTTCAAAAGTTTCTCTTTTTTAGCGGGAGGGGACGACAAGCGGGCAAAAGAACGGGGGATGCGAAAATGGTGCGCAGGGTAGAATATGCGATAGGGCGGGTGAGGAAGCGAAGGTTGATAACATTCTTTTCTGCCATGGCAGCAACGAATTTCATCAACCTTCGCTTCATGGTGGGATTTCGCTGTCGTGCTGGGGGAAAGAAGACATGATGATATCACGGGAGGGAGAGTAGGGAAGGAATTAAATGGAAAGAAAAGACGACGGTGAATTATTAAAATACGAACAAATTTTGGAAAGTCAGCCATGTGGTGGACCATGTAACAGAAGTATGCAATAACAGAGGGTTTTTTGCCGTTTTTGGCGATTTTGGCCCATAAAATAGCCTCATCGACTTTGCTATTTTCCTCAAAATAACGAATCGTGAAATGGCTACTTCCCTCAATTGTAGTAATATGCTGCTACGTGGCTTACGCCGGTGCCCCGCGGTGCCGAAAATAACTACTCCCAGCTTAACCACTACTCTTCCAAAAGCCTCTATTAAGTGAATGTTTCAAAATTAACTAAAATTATATGACTTAGCAGACGATTTTCCCTCAAGAGAACCTGAATATCGGTGTAGAAGTTTTTCCACTGCATAAAATGGAAAATAAAGAAAAAAAGGAATAAGGTACTTCCATTGAAAACGGTACTCTATTGGATGCACTGTGATTGAATGACGAGTTCGGTCCGATGCGACCGGAGTAAGAGGTTTTCTGTCTTGTGTAGACGGTTTCTGAGCGGACACTTTATTCCTGTAAAAACGGAATCGACTTTTACGTTGTCTCAGTAAATATTGGGCCTTTGTGTTACTAAGAACACAGAATTCCGGGTTGTGCCATATAAAGCGTACGAAATGTATCGCGCCTCATTTGTTATGCAGCAACGAACCATTAGTGCTTGTAAACGAACTATGAGCTATTGTCTATAGTGAAAAGAGAGAACAGGAATGATCCAATGTAATACAAATGTCCAAGCCGTTCTGATAACTGAGAGCTTAAGTAACCAAAAAGCTTCAAACTAAAACAGCACATGCCGATAAGTGGCATGTGAAATCAATACAGTAAGGTTCAAAAACAGATAAACCTGATGATATATATCATGTCTATATATATATATATATATATATATATTGACAAACTAACATAACTTCACGTTTCTGAACGATACAACAAAACGAAAACATAGAAAAAGACAAGGTAGGCTGGATAATAACTTGCAAGATCCTTGTGGTTATTTTCCAAAGTTGAAAAGCCCCCTTTCACAAAATGCATGTAAAATTTCCGAATAAATCATGAATTAATTGATTCCCTCCGTACTGAAAATTACTCCTTCATACCTACCGTTGAATCAAACATTTCTGTCTAAAAAATCATGAATTAAATAATTCGACTTGACTTGAAAACATAAAATGAAACTAAACGCAAAAGTTGAAAGACCTCAAATATGTAGCGGAGTAGATTTAAATATTTCGAGTCTTTACTTTTCTAAAGTACCACAGTTTTCATATAAATTCCCTTTCAAATTGTTTCTATATTTTATCTTAGAGAGCGATCATGACGGCGGGATTCACGACGAGGAAACTCTAGCGGAATCTTGCCGGTATGCATCATTAATTACATAGACTGGCATAAGGGACAGTCAGCCTTCGTACCAGTATCGGCCAAGTTTAAACTAACTGGCAACCAGCACTTTTCATCAATATTTCCGACTTAGTATTCGAAACTTATTACATTGACGCCGGCTCTGATTGATTTGTCTATAGAATTTCTTCTAGTAGAAAGGGAAGTGTATAGATCTTTTGAGTCGACTATAATAATTAGTTGAACCGGAATTAGCAATAGTGTAGATGGAGCAGTTTTCAAAGTTTTTCCTTCATCAATGGCTTCTGATGCCGCCAACACTTCTGCAGCATCAATGGATCGTTCGGGTCTTTTAGATTTGTGCGACATCCACTATAGGACGGAAATATTGAGTCCTTCTGCAGAGGTCCAAAGAAAAGCCCGAAAACATACGAGAGCTGTCCGTGGTTAGTTGTACGACCAGCATCAGTAAAGATCGATACAGTAAGTGTGCAACGACCTTTGGCTGGTTTAGGAATATATATATTTTTATCAAGCTTCTTCAAGATTTTTAAAGAATTCGATTGTGCAGTCAGTACAGATACTTTATCCATTGGTAGTTTCTGCTGAAGATGGCTTGATTAAAACGCGCAAAACGAAGATGCTGCAATACCAAGCCATTCCAACGATGAATTTAATGACATAAATGCAGATTTTTCTACTGCTGTAAGAGTTGATTCAGATTCATGTGTACGTGAATCTGGTTCAAGTGCCTCCAGTTTCTCATCTGCATTAATAGAGCCGGTGAAATCTTCGCCCTGTATAATATTCATTCCTTATAAACGAAGATTTCCTGGTCCATGTGCTACAGTACGAAACTTAAATTTGTCATTGAATCCGGTTAGAAAGTTCTCAATATGAGATTTTTCACCAGTAATCAAAATATCATCGACAATTTTTGCTGCTAAAAGTACTAACTTTCCATTTTCAATAATATGAAATAGTTGAGGAATGACTTTGAATTTGAATGAGACCAAGTTCGAAGAACAGATTGTCAGATTGGTTCGGCTATTTTGCATTAGCATTGACCAATCCATAGGCCGCAGTCAGTAATAGCCAGAAATATTCTTTATCCATACTTTCGCGTGGAGGCATTACTTACACGTCTCTCTCTCTGCTTGACCAGTTTGTAGAAATTCAGCCTTTACATCGGCTTTAGTTATTCTCCAGCCCCGAATTGCAGCAATTGACAGTATAATTCGAGCAGCACATGGAGAACACATACAGCATTCTGACTTTAAATCATGCCTCAAACTGTCTCCATTACAATGTGGGACAATTCGGTCTTTCAACTTCAGCGTATTGTCATCGTTGATTTTCAACTTATATATTGTATGAGACGAGATTATGTTGGTGTTTACAGGTACGGATGACTTGTGAATGATGGATACTTTCTTTTAAAAGTCACTTTCTTCAGCATTATATGATTTAAACAGTACTGCTTGTGCAAAGCCTTGAGCATGATGAAGCGTAAAGGTCTTATAACCAATTGTCTCTAATATCTATGCTAGAACTTCTTGCTTGTTACTGACCATTGAGGTTCCATGAAGACGGATGAACTCGCTAGACTGACTGGTTGTCACCAAATTCCGTCGTTTAAATTGATGGTTTCTGTGTTCTGTGTCTCCGTCATCATAGTTGACGTGATTATGGACATTTTTCGCGAAAGCAATCGTACTAGAATAGTACTGAGAGTCAAGTGGCCAGTATACATCAGTACGATGTCCAACTGCGAAAATATATGATGATGATGAGATGGGGTCGTCTGAGGTATGATAGTCATCGTGCAAGATGGTGCTCTCATGTAAGTCTAAAATTGAGATTGAGTGTTCATCATCATCTACGGACTTGGCAATATTAGCATCCAGTTGGTCTATAGATTCGATGATCGATGATGCTAAATCATCATCGACAATTGCAGACCTGGTGTACTCCATTGCGGCAACTATCTTATGGCCACCAGATCTTGGTACAGTTACTGTACCTGCAGATCAATCAACCTCTTGAACTATTCGAGGGGATACCCATTTTTCTCATTTCTCATGACCTATCTTTGATAAACACCTGAACAAGGTCTCTAGGATTTACCACTGGCTCTACAGTAGCTTGAGTTCTCATAATTAGGGTTGAGTTTACCCTTAGTGATCAAAGTATCACGAGCTGCTATCAGATCTTTAGATATAGGAAACGGCTGTTTATATTGAATCAAAGGCTTCGTAAATCCTTTAGAAATCTCAAATGATGACATAACGTCAGATCCATAAAGGTCATTTGAGATGCTTACAGAACTGAGTGGCAAGATCGTCTTGTCGGCATTCGGTGTGTCATGGAGTAATCGTAAGTAAATTGACCGTATAGTCCCATCTTTTGGCTCCAAGCTGTTCTTATGGTGCCGTCGAGATGGTACTGGTCGGAAATTTATATTGTTTGATATTGAATACTGTAAGAATTCGTTCTTAGAAAAGGCTTGGTCACCTTGAACTGCATCTGGTTGCCAAAATTGGGCTAACCAAGTGGATTCAAAGGAAATTACAGCCGAAAATATTGTAGCATCTGGGGCTGGATATACAGATAAGAATCTTGAATAGGAGTCCATGCAGTGAAAAAGCCTTATTTGATCGAGATAAAAATGATCAATTAAGACTACGTCATTTACTTCTCTATTCATAGTACCAAGATGGTGGCGTTGACGTAGCAATGTAAGAGGTGCACATTCTTATAACATCAGCTAAATAATGCTGCACTTCATCAGTCCAAATATGGATTCGTTGAAGTCCTGATGTCCGAGTAAGTATAGTGGCCACATGTATGTCTGTGCACCTTGTCAACAATTCATTTTACTTGAGATCGGGATTGAATTTTTGAGTTTGTACGAAGAAGGTCAGATGTATAACCAGATAATATAGAAGATGATTATTTACAAGAATCAACTTAACATATACCTATGTAACTGTGCAATCCGTCATCCATCATAGTGATTGAGTCACGAGTTCCATTAAGCGGCGGAAGCAATATACGGCTACCAGAATAGTGTAAAAATTCACTGGTCCTAGTGACATTTCGGCCTATTGCCCATTTTTAGGAGCCCTAAACAACCAAGTTCCGAACCAGTACAATATTTTTAGAATCAGATTTGACAGTTAAATTGATTGATCCCAATATTCGGCGCTTCTCTCTTGAATATGTGCCAGTTCTAAATTTCCACCAATCAAATTGAGACAAATTAGAGGGCTTGGGATCAATCTGTATGGAAGATTCGTTATATACATGACGTAAGAGACGGAGTTCTGTCATACTGTTGGCACTGAATGGTGCACTATCGTCGACCAGGGATCCATTACAGTTTGACATATTACTGTATACAGACGTATTACCCTCCAGCGTTGCAGTAAAGGACATAATTTTTCCATTGATGTTGGGTTGTTCGGAATTCTGACCATTCTTGGCTACTAGTTGAGCAGTATTTGGTGATTTTACACCGTTATTTCGTTGCACATTATTACCTGCATTTAGTTGTGCGGCATTGTTGGGAGAGATGTAGGGTAGACCATCTTTGATTGAGCCGTCATTTCTGTGGTTGGTTGCCCAATTGCCCATGTTTCTACAGGATTTAAAATACCACATGAGTTTGTATTGGCGAAGTTCATCGGGACTCATGCACTGACGTCCATTTATTTGATTTTTGGTAGAGTTATTAATTCTGTTACGACCACGACTAACACGACTGCCGAGACTAGTTACATTGGCAGTAGTATCTGAGAGAGTGTCAGTTTGAGATGACATCATACCATAATTTGAACCACTATTGTTATCACATTGACGCATAATGGATGCCACATTTTTATACGTTACCTGAGTGACTATTTCATCGTTGGCATCGGTGACGGTGATCTCTTTGTTACCACTGGCTGAAAATAGTATAGGTATGCGTTGAGCATCATTGATGGCTTATCCCGGTAGTGGCATCATAGCTAGAATAGATTCGTGGAATTCCAATGACCTACCATGGGCATTGTAGTTTGCCACCGGTGCTACGAACCGGGCTCTATAATTAAGGCAGGTCTTGGTAGACTTACGCTTTACTAATCGTAGTTTGTTGAAATCACTGTAAACCTCTGATACCACTGATAAGGCATCCCGTTTGAAGATGGCAGCCACTATATCAGATACGCCGTCAGAGGAACAAATAGTCTCATCTGGGTTACCAGAGCATAAATTGTAAGCACGCCCAAATAGCTGCAATTTCAGGTAGACACCGCGAAGGTCGGGCAGGATCATGTTGTTGTTCGAGCTAGAGAGCTTATCATTAAATTGTTCCCATATCTTAACTGAGCTAACTAACCCTTCTTGTTTGCCGTGGACATCAGCCCACTGAGTGGATCTAATGTCCCACCCGACCTTGGGGCGAGATGGAAGTGACGTATTTTCTGGGTCCATAACCAAGGAAATAAGTAGAGAAACGATGGAGAATATAGGGAAAGATGAATTAGGTGATCGAATGACGACTACAGAAGAAAGACAGCAGAGAGTAGCGTAAAGAAAATTACTAGTTGTTTAGTTGGTAGTTCGATACTTCTCTACTGAGACGAGATCTTTGTCTCAGTGAAAGCTTAAGTAACCAGAAATCTTCAAACTAAAACAACACATGCCGATAAGTGGCATGTGAAATCAATACAGTAAGGTTCAAAAACAGATAAACATGATGATAGATATCATGTCTATATATGTCTATATATGTCTATATATATAACGACAAAAGAACAGAACTTAACGTTTCTGGACGATACAACAAAACATAAGCATAGAAAAAGACAAGCTAGGATGGATAATAACTTGTAAGATCCATGTGCGGATATTTTCTAAAGTTGAAAAGCCCCCTTTCACAAAATGCATGTAAAATTTCCGAAAAAATCATGAATTAATTGATTCCCTCCGTACTGAAAATTACTCCTTCATACCTACCGTTGAATCAAACATTTCTGCTTACAAAATCATGAATTAATTAATTCGACTTGACTTAAAAACAGAAAATGAAACTAAACACAAAAGTAGAAAGACTTGAAATATGTAGCGGAGTAGATTTAAATATTTCAAGTAAATATTTCAATTCGTTAGTTTTCTAAAGTACCACAGTTCTCATATACGTCGCCTTGCATTGAAGGGATATCGAACTCCTTTTCTGAATGAGGGATTATGCCCTCTCATAGATCTTATGGGAGGCTGCAACACAATTCGTCGACACGTACGGAGAACTTATTTGTATGCTGCGTTCTGATATATTAAACGAATGGACGGAAGACTGTGCCAAAATGGTGCACCAAAATGGTGCACCAATGACTAATTTTATTGGATTCATTGACTGTATAAAAATAGCAATGACAAGACCAGGAGAGCCAGCATCTAATCAGAGATCATGGTATAGTATACACAAGAGGTTCCACTGTTTGATCTAGCAGACTATAACAACGCCAGACGGATTGAAATTTGATTTATACGGTCCCGAGGTAGGGTGCCATCATGATCTCACCCTCTACGGGAAGAGTAACCTCGACAAACAACTCCAAGAAAAGCACCAAATAGGTGGTACACAGTATTTCATCTATGGGGACGCGGCATATGATCTGCGTCCATGGATGCAAATAGGGTATCGTCATGCTACAGCAACATGCGTACAATGTTGCAATGAACGCTGCACGTGTTTCTTTTGAGTGGTCCTATAAAGAACTGAAACAAATGTGGACAGAGAACGATTACAAACGCATTTTAAAGTACCGCAATAGCAAATTGCGGTCATGTTTAAGGCGTCTGCTTCATTTTGGAACTATAAAATTTTCTTAGGACATGGAGGTCAGGGTCAAAGATATTTCGATTGTCTACTGCCAAGTTTAGAATCATATCTGAACAACGTTCAATAAAAAGGGAATTTAAATTTGAAGGAGCTTTCTTGCAATAGCTGCAAAAATTATACTTGTTTGTTTACGTTCTTCAATTCCCGCCATTCTTTCCTCTTTTCCATTTTCATCTTTACCAGATCCATTTCCAGCCGATCAGATTCGAGCTTCAGGCGCCTTTCCTGAAGTGATTCCAACCGACTCTCCCGTTCCAACTCTATTTTATTCTGCATTTCCTCCTTTGCGTCTTTACTCTTTTCGATCTCCAGCTGTCCTATTTCGACTTTTATGTGTTTTCCGAATTTTCCCCTTGAAGTGATATATGTGTCGCAATTTTCTCTTCGGATTCATCCGAGAAGTTTATTTTACGTGTTAGCGTGCTTTACCTCCTCTGCACACTTGACCCTCCTCTCTTGCTCATAGAGTTATCTCGTATTTCTTCGTCACTGATTCTCAACTGTTCGTCAAGGTCGGTCCTTTCATCCCGTTCTACACGACGCTTTTCGTCGTGTTCTTCGACTGCTTGAACCGCATTATCAAGCAGAACTTCCATCTCACCCCGAACCTCAATAATTTCGCTGGTCGTTGCATTTCTGACCACTGCATGATGATCCTCAAAGATTCTTGGATTCATATTTGACATGAAAATGGTATGTGCATCAATAAATATTTCCTTCGTTTCCAGGTGTTCTGACAAGTGCGCGTCTGAAGCTACCACCTCTTTCAACAAAAATATCAAAAGCATTTGTAAACCTGATGCGCCGTTTCTGCAACCCCCTTCCCGTCCCTTCAGCCTGTTCCGTGTTTGGAGACTATTCCGTGTTTGTCATGTCCTTGTTTGTCATCTCAACCTCCACAAACACCTCACTTTCATTTTCCATTGTATTTTCCGGATTGGGAGGGGGTGGGTCCGTGTATCCAATAATACGTTTGTTGATGTTTGTAACGAACACTGGATTGTAAGAATATAAAGTTGGTTGGTCTGGGGGCGACCACTTGCTTGTGATAATATAATATAATATAACTGTTGGTGTGGGAGCGACCACTAGATTATGATAATATAATAAGACTGTTGGTGTGGGAGGCGTCCACTTGATTGTGATAATATAAAGTTGGTTGGTTGGTGTGGGAGCGACCACTTCCTTGTGAAAATATGTTGTAGAGGAAGGTGTGATTCCGAAAGCTGGCGGCGTCGTCGGTGTGGGTTAGTTTTGTTGCGGTTTGGGCCAACAGCTGGAGTTAATAGGTTGCTCTCTATTTGATCATGCCGTTCTGCTTGGACGATTATTTTTTAAGCAACAGGAACATGACCGCAACGTACAAAACTGTTGAGCCTTTCTATTTGGTAAAATGAAGTGCTCATAAAAATAATTAAATTCGTAATTTTTCCTTTTAAAAAGTAAGTAAAGTGGCTGTGCCGTACTTGCCGAGTGAGACGAAATTTTAGAAAAAATGACTCAGTCGTGCATTGTCACCTACACATCTATACACTGCACTCCTGCAGTATGTGAATTTTAAGTCATTTTACTTATCCAAAACCCACTAATGACTGTCGCGATACGAACTGCACATGTGCCAACACAGTTGCACACGTCACCACATTTTACAAACACTCTCACCACCGCCCGATCACGCGCCGGTGATGCCCTATAAGATACATCCCCGAGACAATTCGGGACACGCTGAACCATTCGAAGGTAGCTTCGCAGATAAGCTCTTCGCGGAAACGGACTCTCACTCCTCTTTCATAAAGTGTAAGTGATGTGCTACCTTACAGTTATTTCTTCAAAGCCAACACCACTGCTCATACACAACAATAGGGAACTGTTAATAACATTACAAGTGACATGTTGCTTTCTATACATGGTATAGGCAGAAACATGTCACCTGTAACTGTATAAACAACTCCAAATAGCCAGTATATGACGTAACTCTACTTCGTTACAAAAACTGCTATAACTTCATATCGGTAAATTTCTATTTTCTGAAGTACTCCACCAATTACAAACAGACATATCTGACATTGGGTACCACATACTGTAAAATGTGGCCGGTATCGATTTAAGATGCCTATCGGCATCTTTTTGTACGTCTGAATCCTCATTTAGCTGATAACTGAATTGTAGACTACAGTGGCATCTTAATATGTTTCATGTACTGTACACTATTTCTTTAATACGTTTTAGTATTGACACTATTACAGCTTACAATAGTATCTTTCTTAGTTAGTCTGACAGTTGTACATGTGTATAACTTTACATTCCTGCTTTTTAGTTACATTTGTTCGCTTCACCTTCCAGCTCTTTACTTACAGTCTGTGCCATATTACGGCCTACTTTTCTTTATTAATAGTTTTCTGAGAGACTTGACTTTACCAGTCTCGTCTCATCTCATCGCTCAATTTATTTTACCTTTCTAAAGTCCTTCCCTTTTTCTCGTCCGTTTGCGACGACATTCTCAAATCAACCGCAACCTGCGAGTTACTCACCTTAATATATAGTGTTTTTGGTTTTTTGTCTGTTTTTTAGTATTATTATTTCAAACGTCAAATTTCCCAGAACAACCGATCAATTTTTTTACGGCCAATTCACCTACGAAGGGAGCCCAGCAACTATTCAAAAAAACATATTTTACGAACACATTTCACCACGAAGGGGCCTAACAACTACTCAAAAAAAAAGAAACAATTCATCTCAGAAGGTGCACAAAAACAATATATATATATATTTTAAGAATAAATTTAGTTACGAAGGGGCACAAAACATATCCAGTCAAATGTATCCCACAATTATTCAAAATAGACAAAGACAACGAACTACCTTTTCCTTGTAAGATCTGCAGAGTCCGTACAAAAATACCAGAAGTACTTAACAGTCATATATATTCCCGAAAATATTTTGCTAACATCGCAAGTCACAAATCTGTTAATCCTACCTTCAGACCACACTGCATGTTTTGAAACAAGTCTTTTTCGCTTCAGAACTTTAAGCCTAACCTATTAGGCCTGAATCATATGAAGAAATTTATATCCTTCACTTTGAACTAAATAAATCAGATGGAATCTAATCCTATTACCTCTAGTACCATTTCTGATCCATCACTTCGCCCAAATATGAACTCTTTCACAAAATAAAGAACATTTCCTATACACAACAGAAAAACCTTATTGATGCTTTATCGAACTACTCCGACTCCAAGTTGGCTGGAGAAGAGTTACTGGACGCCTTACCTAAAGACATTAGTCTCTAAATGTTGCTTAGAATTGAAATTACCTTCAATCCATTCCTTTATCTTTTTATACTATCATTTCTAGAACAAAAAATATCCCACTTCCAAGAGACATGCCGACAGGTTTAATGCTAAAAATTTCCCATACCTTTTGCCATGGTTCAAACCTAGACATTTATCTACGTCTCATTACAAATATTTACAGAAAAGAACATTCATGAACTACAACGGATGTTACGGACAAAAACAACAAGAACTAAAATGGAATAAAAATTATTTTCCAACGATATTCGGGATAAAAAAGATTTAAATATACGGAAAACCTCTAGGACTTCATAATTCAATATTTTTATGCTCTCCGTGATTTCAATATTTCAGATTCAGTTGCCGTACAATACCTTCCTCTAATTCTGAAGGAAGACGCTCTAGTCTACTATCACGACAATTTGGAACGTTTTATAACACTAGAAGAAGCTATTTCCATGTTTGAAGATAACTTTAATCCACCATTAAAACAATTTATGTACTACAGAACTTTGCAGAATATTCGATTCACTCGTTTCTTCAAAAACAATATTACACTCACAGAAGCTTTGAATAAATTCCATTCCTTCATTCTAAAGAATTCCCATAGAGCACCTGAACCTTACTGTAATGACTTGACAAAGGTAGAATACTTCCGTCGTGCCGTGGCCGGTCAATCATGGGCTCGTGAAATACTATACACTACCGCTAATTCAGACATAACTTATTCCATATTAATTTGAAAAATGAAATGTTCTATTCAATCTGAAGAAGAAGAACACCTAACAAACATAAATTATAACGAGGTTAATTCAACACCTTCATTCCCTTCCAACCTAGATCCTTCCACCCCAAGCACCACACTATTTTCCTCCGGATAACCGTTGTATGGACGACCTAATTTTGTGCAACCACACAAGAAAAGTAACTTCCTAAAGCCTACTCAACCTTCAGTTCCTCTAGTAAAGAAATGTTGGAATTGTAAAAGTACCAATCACATGAAGCCAGAACGTCAGGAGCCCCATAATCCAACACTTGTAGCTTGTAGCTGTCAACAGACTTCGTTTTTATGCCGAGAAGTATCCTAAAAACGATGAAAAGGTTTACAAACAGGTATTACATGAAACTATATTGGATCTAGTAAAATCAACTACCAATGACGAAGATAACATTTTACCAAATGATTTTTCTAACTCTTTCGACAATATGCAAGAAAACAATACTATTTACGCAACTGCTAAAGTACTCTCTGCTCAATCCGAAGCTCATAGCAATAATCTATTAAAAACTAGTGAACCAGCAGATTTTATAGACTCCCATGAAAAATCACAACGAGAATTCAGTATACACTGGAACAAACGACTTGACGGTGTTCTCCATATAGTGGACAATAAAATAAATTTCAGTGCTGCTCAATTCTTAACCAATTTCTTTGCTGAAAATATTTGACGTGCATTTATCTTATGTTGGGCATCCATCTATACCAGATATCCATAAAAATTCTAGTCTGATAAAGGATTTGAGTTCACGTCAAAGGCGTTTATAGATTATACTAAAATGACTTGTATGCAACTTGACCTTAGTGGTGTTGAGATTCAAAATTCTATAGGTTCGGGGGAAAGTATCACAGTCCATTGCGTTGCATTTACAATAAAATTAGAATGGAACATCTACAATGTGATCTGGAAATAGCACTATCCCTCCCTAATAAATCAATGAACGATACAATGAATGCAGATAGATTAGTACCGTCACATCTTGTTTATGGAGTCTTACCTATTCCTGCTGTAAATACAAATGCCACTTAAATTGATCGGATAAACGCATTGTCTCCAGCAAGTAAATAAATGAAAACAATTACTTGTAAGAAACGTAAATAGCGATCTCTTCATTCTAAACTCCATAATTCATCCAAACAAATTTACAAACCAGGGAACAAAGTTCTTGTTTACCTTGAAAAGGAACGCATTGAATGTACCGGACCTTTTAACATTGTCAAAATTAACGTCGCACCTAACTAGTCGGCACAACCAGAAAGAGGAAATTCAATTCTACCACACGCACTAATTTGGGTACTTCCTTCGGTAGGGGCAATTAGAGGATCACGCGGTCCCGCATCTATCGATCGATCTGGCTGCAAATAGAGCCGAGGAAGGACACTAGCGTGAACTTCTACTGGAACGTCCGGAGAAGATCCTTTGCTGTATCAGTACCAAAGTCACGCTACGCTTCTAGTAACCGTAGTTTCGCTTCACTCATACCCATCTTATTCCACACTTTGCCACCGAACTCATCCTATCTAACCGTTTGAAATTATGTGACATTAATAGAATCAGTCGTTAAATCTCCGTCCAACCGGCTGCCTTGGCATAGAAAGAGTGTGTCCTTCTCTTTCTGCGATAAAAACGAATTTGATGTTCTTGATCTGGTACTTTCACATCAATAAATGTAAAGTATATTATTATCAAATTCAATCATGTGTTCTTATTGATATATTATTTTCAAATTCAGTCATGTATTTCTATTGATATATTATTATCAAAATCATTTATGTAGTTGTTTTAACAGCTTAGTATCAAATCCATTTATGTGTATGTTTTGATAAATTATTATCATAACCATTTATGTCTTCGTAATATGAGACTTTTCTTTGCCATCAGTGATAAATTTTGATGTTGCTGTTGATGAACATACCTTCCCACCAAAAGAAATAATACAGTTTGTGGTTGTATTTATATGTGATTATCATTATGAATCAATCTTGTTAAACTATTTCCTTGTTCTTCCCCATCTCTCATAATTTTTGATGATGATGATGAGAAACATCTTACTTCGCCTTGATTTGTGTCATGTTCGTTTTTATATTAATATAATATTATCAAGTTGGTCCATAGTTGTCACAAATCATCTGTAATGGTTTCCATCTGTGATATATTTTGATGTTGATTTTTCTATAGACATCAACGATGACGAATGAATTCCTTCGCTGGCGTATGATTCGCGATGGTGAGATGGAGAACGGGCAAACCAGTGTACAACCGCAACAATTGAAAAACAATGTCATTGTTTGGCCTTGATAATAACACGTGTCATTTCCATCTCAAGTTCATAAGTCCATAATGTATCATTTGATTTTTTTATTTCAAATATACTGTACATGAAACGTACTCCTGTCCAATTCGCATTATGAATTTGAAAGGTACTGTACAATTCATGTTCTCCTCTCCAATACATATAAATAATTGACTAAAATACATAATTAATTTTAAAAATACACCATTCCCGTTCTGCTGTACCTGATATATTATCTTCCATAGACAACTACAACAATGTTGTAGTTGTCTATGGAAGATATGAATGTCATTCATACACAAGCCAATAAGCTCTATAAGGTTCAAATTGAATAAAAATATTGATTATTCATGACAAAATACAACAATTTCATAACACAGGTCATAGATTTCACTCATAACCAACGAAGAACATAAAAAAGATACTCAACAACAAACAAACTTCAGCACATTAGAGGATTATGGAATATCGAATTTCACTAAAAATGACTATGTGGTGTATAAAAAGTACACGTGTGTGGATTTACCGAAGAAAATAATTAAATTTCGTATCATATCTTGCTTAAGTCGGCGATTAGTGAATATTAAAACAAATATAACCGAATGAGGGTCCAAAAAAGCCAATTGGGAACAAGTACAAAAACAGGAGAGAAAATCTTTGGAGCGGTACTGGGATACTGCAACGTACATGACACTACTATAAGTATATTCTGTTTGTCTCGTATGCCCCGAAACGTTTTGCTTCAAACACTTCACCTCCCCACCACCATCTTAACAAGAACGAAGCGGAAAAATAGGAGGACAACTATTTAATCTGTCACTCTCCCCTACCCATACTTAGTGCTTGAAGCACTTCCCCTCCTCCACCGACATCTTGTGCTCTGAGCACATCTCCTCTCCCACTGATTCTTTTTTCTCGAAGAACTTCTCCTCCTGCAGAAACACTTCGGGATCGACCCAATTCGCCGCCCCAACGCATACTCTATATTGTAAGCACTTCGCCTCCCCCACCAACCATGTATATTGGAAGAACTTCTCCTTCCTCATCTCTGAGCTCGAATCACTTCTCCTCCCAGCCAATAGATTATTTTGGAAGCAGTTATCTCCCCCACCGAAATGTTTTTTATACATAAAATCACCGAAAAAATCGAGACACATCGTGCCGAACGCGAAAAAATGCCAGAAACGGACAAGTGCCTAAATGAGGCTGTTGAAGAAATTAGATCTATGGCTACGAGCAGAAATGGGAGCAGCGCCCACCCAATACATCAGATCCGAGCCCTTTGGGTCAACAACCGAAACGGAGAGTGTTTCGGATGGACTCGGACCATGAGGACATGGAACTTCTAAATAGTGCAAATAATAATCATGCCATATTTCAGGCAAAAAAATAAAATTGCAGGAACAGAAAATGGAGAAACAAAGGATAAATGAGGAAAACTAACAACTACGTAGGCAAATAATGACGAAGAAACCTCCAGAAAACTAGATCTGGAGAAGAGGTGACTTTTAATAGAAGAGAAACGTCACGAAATGGAAAGGGAGGAACGGTGTGCTACAATAGTTCAACGGAAAGAACTTGCTCGTGCTTTTTCCGCTATTTCAACACAATGTCAGAAGGATTCTAAGGGTTTAATTGAAGGTAACTATTTACAGTCGGGGGTGAACACTTAAAGAATTGCTGTGTTTGTCCACCATATTCTAAGCAAATCCTTAAATTCCGAATAATAGCAGTCCCTTTATACATGCAAGCTATTAGATCTTTTCTAACTTTGAGCATTCGTTTGTAGTCCTGGCTGCTCTACATTTTCTTTAGGTCCTTATAGGACCATTCTACAGCAGTTCAGGCAGCATTCATCGTAGAATTTGTGCAATATGTTGCGGGTTAGCTCAAACCCTATTATAACCAACCTGGGTCCACGGTCTTAACATATACGCCTGATCGGTGTATATACAATACTGTTCATTATTTAATTTAAATATTCAGACAAAATGTTATCTATTTTGCTATCCCTGTATAGCTTGAGGTCGTGACGCTTCCCGAATTCAGGGCCGTAAATATGAAATATGAGGCCGTCGGGGTGGTAATATTCTGATAGACTAGTCAGAGGAAACACTTATGATCTGAATAAATGGATCTCTGTAGTGCCACCGGGCCCCAGGTCGATGAATTCGTATTTTTGTCCCATCCATGAACCCCACACACCGATTCAGTGTGACTTCATTGGAATGGATGGCCTCAGCATACATTTTAGTCCTTTAGTTTATTAGGTCAATCCTGAATGATTATATAAAATTCCCGTACCCCGTAAAACGCTTTTCACGGCCTCCCAGAAAACCTCAGATAGTATGTAGGTTCGTAGTCTGAAATTTTATTCGAGATCAGACCAGCGAAAAGGAACTGCAATTCTCCGTAGGGTTATACAGGTTGCAGATATTTCATTGCAGTTGTATCTTTTACGAGCCGTTCTCCCCGTATTCCAGCCAATGAGACGGGCCACAGTGCCGATGTGTTTTGTTCTAAACCTAAAGTCCTTCATAATTTGCTCGTCTGAGCATATGTTGAGATTCAAATTTGTGGTGTTTCTGTACATTTTCCTTTTCTTTATTCGTTTCATGTCTTTTTTGACAAGTTTCAGTTTTGTGTAGAATCGGCCAACTACATAGGATCTAGATCGAGGTGGATCGCAAGCATAAAATACAATCTTCTTTTTTTGATTAGCTTCTCGGTTTTTTTTGCGTAAAGTCAGTTTGTCTCATACCGTCGTTCATGAGTTCATGTTATTACATTACTTATGCGGCAGATCGGTGTCGTTTCAATTTTTTTGGAAAAAATGATTACAAATTTGTGAGGATACTCTCCGGTGCTTTAAAATGTTCATTTTTTAAAGTTTTGTAACAGAATTCGCAATTCCATAATCATTTCAGCTCCTTCTTCTCTGTATTTTTTAGGTATTTTTTGGAACCTGTACTGAAAAACCCTTGACATTTCTTAGCGAAACTCTCTATTTTATAATCCTCTATTGGGTAAATAACACATCTCTTAGCAATTTCTCATCTCCATCTACCCCACCTTTTCCATACTCTTCTCCACACTCAAATTTTATGAATCATCCCAGTTACGTGTCAACAGACCCATGTCCACCATCCCATGTCCACCATCCTGCGCCAGCGACTAGAAACACATCTTCCGCATCAAAGTACTATCTCCTTCCCGTCTCCATTAACTTTCTAAATTGTTTCCCTCACCTTACCATTTTCTACACTTTTATACATACTGGAAACGCAATCACAATTACAGGCACCGATTCTTTCCGTAAAACTTGCACAGCAGATCTTTCCCCCCATTTTGTATTTTTCCCCTGTCCCGCCACTTAAGACTTTATATCTTCTTCTTTCAGCCCCTCACATTTTACAGAGCTTCCCTCACCTACGTCATTGTACATATTTCTTTTCTTTCATTCGCAACTTCTTCTTCCTTCATCCTGTGTCCTTTCTCATTCGTATACTAATCCTTTTCCGTTCTAGGACCTGTTCTGACATTTATTTTCCTATCACATCTGCACACACCCTTCCTCCCATCTTGTAGAACACCGTCCAGATCATAGAATGTACCACTTCCAACCATTATATTTCGACCACCATTTGTTTCAATTTCCAAAATCAGAACACCAAGTCGTTCATTTACCATATTATAGCCCTCCTCAATGGAGAACTCGTTTTCCGTACACTTATCCTAACTCCATTTTCAAGGAGCAAGGAAATTCGAATCCAAAGATGACCATACTCGGAACTTCAACGGAAGATCATCCCGTAGTTATCACTCCCATCCCTATTAGATAATTCACTCCATGCAGTTCTTTACTTTCGCATATTCCTTTTTCCCACTCGCCTTCCTTTCTATATTCACATTACCAACACGAAAACGCAGATCTGAGACCGTCCTCTTTCCATAATCTCCATTTCAACGGAGAATGGAATATTCAACTTCTTTTCTCAATTCGCCACTCAATGTTTCGTCTGTTTTCTCTTTTTTCCCATTCCCGTTCGCTCTCGGAAATCCTCCATCTCCCACTACCGGCTTCTTTTTTGCAATAATTACCACTGTCTTCACTTTTTCCACGAACCCTTCCGCTTTCCCCTTACTCTAATCCACTTCCTAGAGGATACTTATAACCTCAATATTCACTATTTCTCTCCTATCGTAACGACCTCCCGCACTAGACGAAACTTTTCAAAGTCTTCTCTCGTGCGCAGATTATTGCTCCTGTTTCTCGCTATTCTGCGTTTTGCAATGCATGTATTCATCAAATGAAACAGTCAATATAAAACAGTCAGTGCGCACAATACATTCAGGTTACATAAAAGTGTCCAAACAAGAAAATTAACATGTCAGTATTGTAGGAAAAACACGGAACGATTCAGATTATCTCTCAGCCGTACCATAACAAAGAACACGCCGACATGTTTTCGTTATAGTTATGAACGCAGTTACAGCTCTATTTGAAATTTTCTGAACTCTTTACGCACAACAACGCGCATCTGTGCCGGTTATGAATGGGAACTGTCATTCGAAACAGATAGAAAATAATTCTGGTAACATACTAAAATGCCTCCTTTTCATCACATTAATTCTATTTTGCAAGGTAAAGCCTTACAAACATTGTTTGTAAAGCTTTACCTTGCAAAATAGGGGATGATCATAATGACATTACGATCCTCCTCTAGAACACGTTTTTCATACTGACATTCCATTTTCGAATTTTCCCTTTC
>JAULBU010013157.1:0-22482 GCA_032358235.1 Odonthalia washingtoniensis | reverse complement strand
AACTTGCTCGTACTGTTAAGTTATCTGTGGTTGTCAATAAGTTTATTAGTGGGTGTATACTCGATATACCGATCATTCCTAACGTCTGTACAGCTTGCCTTCTATGCGATGTATCTTCTATAGACAACAATTGTAATAACCTTTCAATTTCTTGTTCAGTCGCCAATTCAGAGATTTCATATGATGCCTTCTTACGAAGCGTTTTGTTCACATGTGTTAATCTTTTAAACAATTTATCAATTTCTTCTTTGGTTGCGGTTGTTGTGTTTGATGGTTGTTCGCAACATGTTGTGGTGATTCTGTGTGTGGCGGTGCTGTTTGATTTTTTTTTTAATCTTCCCGTCGTACGTGCGAGTCCCCATTGTGTCGACTGACTTGTTGTCGCTGGTGTGACTGCGGATATAAATGCCATCACGTTCGTTGTGGGGGGTCGAAGTTGGGGGTTGGGGGGCGTGGTGGTGGGGTCGGCGGATTGGAGCGGTATGGGAGATTGGAGCGGTATGGGAGATTGGCAGGTTGGAAATAAAAGTGAAAACAATCACACGTACACGTTTCACTTTGTAAATGTACGAGCCAATAGTATGGATACACTTGTGTTAGGAGAAAAGGGGCACATGTGCATTTGAAAAAGAAAAGGTTGCAACTTGTGGACCGTCCTCCAAACTCCGTTACAACAGGCATGTTACCATAGTAGAACAGAACTTTAGTTGGCACCACTGTTTTAGTAATCAAGCCGTTCACAACACCGCAACCTAAGCTAACGTACAAGCCTGCCAACCACAAATTCAAAATAGTCGCACAGATGTCAGCGGAATTGAATGCAGCGCTGATTATATTTGCAATATTTGCATCGGCACTTGTCGGTGCACTCATACCAATAGTTGTCATACCAGTAACACCACGAATAACGAAAATAGGAAATGCTTTTGCTGCTGGTTTCTTGTCAGCTGCCGCACTTGTGCATTTACTCCCACCAGCACATGATGCTATGAAATTAGCTGTCGAAAAGTTTTTCACATCTGATAAATATTCTCAATTCCCATATGATGGTATTGCCACTTTATTCGGTGTTACTTTAGTATTTCTTATTGATTCTGCTATGCGCACTAACACTTCCCTTATAAATAATACCAATAATAATAATAATAATACTGAAACTAGTAATAATAATAATAATAATAATACTGAAATAAGTCATTATGAATCAACATCTGCACAACCATCGTCATCTTTATCATGTAAACAACATTCAGATAGTGTTCCTCTTTTGAATTATACTAAAGTTCCCCATCGCCATCATCATGAACATAATGAAAATCACCAGAAACAACCACCCCCATCAGCAATCTCCATACCGCTTTCATCGTCACCATCAACATCCTCAATTTCAAAAAACAAAACAACAACCAACGCCGCCGTCCCCGCCGATCCATCAAAAGCCACACTATCATTAGTATTTGCCACGACGCTATCATTTCATTCATTAATGGAAGGAATAACACTAGGAGCATCATTACTACATACAAAACAATTTACGGTATTAGCAATAGCCATATTAGCACATAAGTTATTTGCAGCGTTATCATTAGGAACAACTTTAGCGGGAGCAAATCCAAAAAACGCAATATCAACAATGTCTATATTAACAGCATTTGCATTTGCTTGTTCTACTCCATTAGGTGCATTACTTGGCGTTTTCATTGTTTCAACTACCGTACAATCCGTACTTGTAAGTGCCACTTTAATCTGTATGAGTGCAGGTATATTTCTATATGTTGCTTTCGTAGATTTATTAGCAGAGGAAGTCAGAGAATGTGCTTGTGATGATCATGATCGTTTCTTACGTGGCGTCCTGTTCGTATGTGCAGCTTCTGCTATGAGTATTCTTGCCATTTGGATTTGACTAAAGGATATCCCTAATCATCTGTATTCAGTTCATTATAATGAACTGTAATGTATGGCGATACGGTAGCACAAATTTTTGCTTGATTTTCTAGAAAATTATATCTCTAGAAAGGTGAAGTGTGACGCTTTACTTAGCATCAAACCGATTCCAAAACGAAGCCAGCGTTCGGGAAATATCTGCATCCCAAAAAATAACATTTGCATCAAATTTAGAGTCAAAAACTTGATTTAAAATGAAAAATTTAATTGATTGAACTATATAACTCCGCAAAATATATGTAAAAAAGAGAATTTTTATGGTTTTGTGTGCTGGGGATGTGTGAATAATTATTGAAGGGGATTCGTTGTAAACAAGTAAAGAAACTTTCGGAAAGGACTTTCCATCTGGAGAGATTAGTGATGCATTTTGGGGGGATACTAGATCTGAAAGTAAGATCTTGACAAAATTTGAAAATTGAATTAAAAAAAAAGTGTTTTCAATTTGGTTAGTATTCAATGCGGGAATAGGCTCATGAAATGTTCACTTCCTCTTCCTCTTGAACCTTCTCACAACAGTTTCAAATTTCAACTTCCCTTTGTTAATTCCTGTCATACAGATTCCATCTTGTTGGTATTTCCTCTTTTCAATTTTCAGATTTATCAATTATTGAACACAGTTTGTGTTTGAAACATGCATCTCTTGTTCTCCTTTACGGGTGAACGGATAACAATTCAATTTCTTCGAACACAAACATACCTCAGATGTTTTTTACATTACAATAAAAACGGATTAACAATATTGAATACGATTTTCTTTTACTTTCAAATAAGAAAGGGTTAACAATAACGAATACGATGCTTTACTTGAAAATGAAAATGGATTAATAATATCGAATACATAATTATCACATCTAATGAATCAATGTATGAAAGAAATAAAGTATTGTATTTCATAATTATTGATATGAAGCATTACCATGAAATTTCTTCGTTTTCATTGCTACCGTTGCTACTATGGTTGAAACTACGGATTGTGATTGGTGGTCTCGCATGCCAAATAGTCCAACAATTTTCTTCAAATCCAGCTGTTATCTCGATGTACAGATGAACACTGCATAGTTGACCACTGTATAAACTTCTACTGCCGTCTCTTCCGTTACTTTTAAATGTTCCACAAAGCGCACACCATCTTGGTGGACGAGATAATTGAGGAGTGTGTGTACCACATTGAAATCTAAGGCGCGTACCACTATCTCCGTTGAAGAAAATCAAACGTATTTTCTTCATATTTTCGGCAAACTTTTTGAACCGTAAAATATCGGAATCCAACAACACGTTCAATGCAACATTGCCAGTAGCGTTACCCGTAGTGGTACGGGAAGAAGCTGCATTTGCTTCAATTTTGTCCAATTTTTCAGCATATGTAAACAAATCTGGACATGTGTAATTTACAAAATCACGTAATTGTTCATGGAATTTATTTTTCTGCGAAAAGATGATAATGAACCAAAAAATCCCAAGTCAGATGAGGAAGAAGTTGACACATCATCTACCATGTTATTTATTTGATATAGACTACCTATTCTCGAACATATGAACCCGTTTGTTAGTAGAGTTTTGAGAGTTTGTGTCACCATCTTTTGTTCCCATCCCATTCTTGCGGTTGGTGCTATAGAAATTGCGCGATATTGAGTAGCTACATCGACACCAAATTTTAGAGTAGAAATCTTGAATACTAGCACGAAACGTACGAAAAGGTGACAAAGGTCCTTAGAAATAACATGGTTGTTTAGCGCAACCCAGAGATCTTTGTCCGTATCAAACGTTTCTGCCTGTTCATCTGATTGAAATCCCGAAATCGACTATTCTGGGCCATGTGCCCAATGAACGCATGCTGATACAACTTCCATCAGAGAAGTTCTTGCAGTAGTAATAATACGATCATCGAAAAGGATTGTGACATTAGTCAAAATTCCTGTTTCGCTGCCACATAAATCTATTCTAATTTTCACGTGTAAAACAACACATTGGTGAAGGAATTGCAAAAAATGCTCACGAGGGACTCTACTTTCCACAAAGTAGCTGTTACACATTTTGATCACAGGTAATGCCGATTGATTTTCTACAAAGGTACTTATGCTATTATCTGATACCCTAGTTTTAACTTTAACTGTAGAAATGTAAAATAATCTCCCCTCATAGTCTACAGTTTTCGATGGACTACACACAAAATCGCCCAATTCTTCGGTAGTTACTAAAGCTATTTCGTCCGGTGAGTAAGCCAATTAGGGGTGTTCGTTGCACTCAATGAGTCCTACACTAAATATATCTTATACAAACGGTATACTAGAAGCAGCAGTTATTATGAATTCTTCGTTATTTGATCCTCGCATCATTGCTTCCGTACTTCTATTTGTAGAGAACCAACTATATTTTAATTCTTTTAACCATAAATTTGACATGGGTACGTCAGAATTGAAGGGTCCTTCCCCTAACAGTTGTCGCATCTTCGTATTCTTTCATAAGAGTTTTGCAGCAGTTGTTGCAGTTATGCGAAATTTACGAAGTGTAAACCAATCAGCACACCTCTGACCTTTGTAACATGTCTACATGTTGTTGCTATCGCATCGAACAAAATAATTCTCATACATTCCCTTCCCCCATCAAAAGACTTGAATATACTGAGCTTACATTGTTCAGTAATTGGTGTCATGACGCAATGGTTCATGTCTTGAGATGGAGAAGTTGGAATCTGATAACGAAAGCGTAACACTTTTGCAGCTGAAATTGTGCCATGCTCTCCAACAGCAACACTTCTTGTACAAGTAGAAATATTGGACCGTTCTCCTTTAGGTTTCGCTGAAAAGTATTGAGCACCCTGGCAGCCGTCGTATGAGATAACAAATCGTCTAGTGTTCCCTTCATCACTTTCTGGAACCTTTTCGGACGTAGTTTCATGTAAATCAACAACTGAACCAATAGAAAATGTTAAATATGAAGCTGACTGAATATCTACAGCTTGATTTTCAACAGAATTTTCTTATTCAGCACTGCAATCTAAATCATCTTACAATCCAGTTTTAGGGTGTGATTCTACAACGAAAGAAGGTACTGACAGAAGATGATCTGGCATAATGAACAAAGAACTGAATCCCTTTCCTGAAATTGTTTCAATAATTGATGGACGACCGTACCCTCTATCTGCTGTTGTTATTGTTCCTTGTACAGAATGTTAACCTCTATCATCTAATCAACTGTCTGTAAGCTTCCCAGCAGCTTTTATTTGTGCTTATCTTCTACGTCTTAAACGAGCCTCCATCGTAAGTCTGAATAATCCATCTGCAATAACATCTGCACCATGTCCTTCCCTGTTTGCTTTTCTAGAACTTAAATATTTTACCTGATTTTCTTTTGAACTTGTACCTAAAAGATCATCATCCAAAGTTAGAAACTGAACATTCGGAATGTAGAGAAGTCTCTTACATGTAGAAAACGAATTTATTCCAAAGTCAGTCATGAATTGCGTATAACCTCTTTGACCATGCCAACTGATATGTCCCTCAACTAAATTATAAGATGGATGGAATGCACAAATGTTGGATGATAAAAATTTTACATCCAAACTGGACGGAGCATTATAATCGAGTTCACGAAAAGTTGAAATTGTTTCGTGTATTGACATGTTTGAAAGTTGAGACCAATAGAAAACAGCTAAAATTCTGAAGAAGTCACCTAACGTGGTATTATTCCTGTCAAGAATTTTTAGTCGTATTAGTTCATTTACCCACTCGACGAGCAAACCAACAATACCACGAATAAATAATACCAGTATTTCAGCACGACCGGGAGGTAAAATTGCACTTTTTTTCGAGATTTATGTTTGTTACAATAGATTTTACATAAATCTCGACTCTATTGTCAATTAGACGATGTGCAAAAGATTCATTCAAAGTGAATCTTGACATGACAACATGATCAATATTCCAACGTTCACACTCGTCCCTCCACCGTTTCAATCTTGTTTTACCACTTCTTTGTGTAGCGGAAGTACCTGCTGTCGTCCCCCTTCTACGCCCACCTCCACGTTCCATTCCTCTCCCCTTCCTGTCACTCTCCCCTTCTCCTCCCCATTCCACGTCCCCTTCCCCGTTCATTTGGATGATTCAAATTGATAGAGTTGACGACAGTGTTGCGTATGTTGTCATTGTCTGTTTTGCTATTGGTGATGTTTGTGGTTCCGTTGTTGTTATCGGTGTTGACGTTGGTGTTGTTGATAATGGTATTGCTCATATTGGTTGAATTTGTGGCCAGCCTCTCGATCTAATGCGGTGAGGAAGGCAACTACGTTGAAACGAGATGAAATAGGGTGTGCTTTTGTAACCAAAAATGTTGAAAAGGTAAGAGGGTAGGAGGGGAGAGGGGTGAGGGCGGGTATGAAAAGTAGATCATGGGAAAACCATGCTTCAGAAACATTAAATTATTTAATTTCTCTTACAGTTAATTAAGTCGAAGGAAGACGCAGTATGGAGTGTATACATTCTAAGTATTCCGACTGTTTACAATCACATAAGTTAACCCTTCATACATAAAAAACGGTCACGTCATACAGAAAGACTAGTGGTAAAATCTCAGTTCAATATATTGAACTTTTCAGCCCCATCCATGAAATAGGAAATGTAGGAATAGTTCAATATAGTAAGCTACAAAATGATTAGGGATATTAAAAGCTACAGTGTCATCCACTTTGCCAGCTAAGAGTTCCGGTTATCTCAGTTGTTAACTCTCGTTTTTAATAGATTTCATCAGATCAGCAAAGGGTCAAAAAGTTCCGTTGTCTACCAAAAAATCACGACCTCGTTTCCGGGGCCGCTGAGCCAAACAAAAATTGCCACATGTTGCGCCACTAAAAGCGGCATCGCCACAAAGGACGATACCGGCTCTACCCCGCACGTCATGGGCCCCGTTCTTGGATGCACCCGCCGGGGATTGAACTGGTAACAACTCGTCCAGCAGAAGGGTCTCCCGGCCACTAAGCCACGATGCTGATTGTTGGTTGTTCACGTTTTTTTATTGTTTTAAAACACCACGAATTACAGTTTGACAGTACAGTTTATTGACCGCCGGCCGCTTTGTATACAAATACGAAACACAGCGGCTTACCGAATAAACTTGTAGTTTTCCTCCCCATCATCGATCGATTTACCTAAGCACCGTTTTATAGAATCCTTCTAAAAACCGACGCCTTCACCTTACCAACAAATCACCCACGGATTTGTTATATTTTGTCGCTTGCAGAACAAAATAATCCATCATACCTTCATCAAAAAATGCAATCAAAACTCTATGACGTTGACAAAGGCTTCATTTCGGGTTTGGATTTTCGTCTAGATTTAGATAGTCTAACTGAGGTTAACGTTGTGGATAAGGACCCCAACATTAATATTAGCAAGAATGGTGAATAAGTTCCAGCCATGCACACTCAATTAACAGCTTACCAAAGAAGCTCTAAAGATCATACTGCATCATTTGTTGGTGATACATTTATTGGTTCAGAAGGTCCTTTAATGTGTCTACGTCCCATAGGAATTCAAGGTGTTTTCGTCAATACCCACCAATTAGATATAGTTATAGATAACCGAGGTTTTGATGTACTAACAAGATTTTCGTATTATTGAAACCTCCACAAGTCGTAGTTATCCCTCAGTAACCGGGTGGTGCGATTGCCGTTAGACAGTACAACTGAGTCATATTGACAAACCTAGCAGAAAGACAAACGTGTACAGCTGGAACAAAGCATTGGGTTGAACTCGCAATTGCATTTGGCAGCTCTTTATGTGCAATTTATGGAAATATCTTTGAAAGAACGGCAGGCGCTTTGCGCACGATGGTTAGTGAAGCTAATGTAGTTTTTAAGAGGGATAGTTGCGGTGAGGTCTATATTACTCACATCGATGGTTACTGTAAACTCCCCAACAATCCGTATAGATTCAAAAGCTATTTCATTTTCCTGCCTTTTTTGGTGCAAATCGCCCGTTTTTTCGTCGTGATACGGCTCATATATTTATTTATTGACTGGTTATGGTGATAATACAACCACTATAGGAGTAGCTGTGAAATATATGTTTGATATGCAATTGATTGTCATTTATATTTCTTGTCATTTATATGTTATAGAACAATTACCGGTCACTTTATTCGAATTGTGTCAAAAAATAAACCTCCGTCTGCGTCATCCAATTCCAACAGTAAGTCAAGCAACAGTAAAGCAACTTCAAGTGTTCTCAATTTCGGACGCACTATGCTGTCATCTGCGTCATAATCGCCATCCGTCTCAAACACTAGCCTTTCTCAGTCCAACAATCTTGGTATTTTAGTAGATGGTGGAGCCCCATGCTCAACTAATGGTACGACAAAGTTGTGTGTCCTTCGCTCGTCACTTAGTCTACCTCATATTCAGTGTTATGACCCCCTACTACAACACATTGCCAATTATCAGTATTGGCAATATGGTATCGGTAAACATGCCGGTTACAAGCGAAAAATACTTGGTAGTCCAGTCATTAGTTTTCTGTCTGATTCCAATCACAAGATTGTTATTCGTCATTTGGTAGTACAAGGGTAGTCCCAATGGCTCATTGGTAGAAATGTCACCAGAGTATGCAACCACTTGCATATCAACGACAATAATCTTCAGTTTCCTGTACAGCAGAATATAGTGCAGGATTATTTATAGATGATAGACAACGATACTCACAACTATGTGGAGATTGATCGTTTCCTGCATCTCAACTACACTAGGTCTTAGTACGACTCATTGTTAGCAGCTCTTGCCAAAAATCCAGCCAATGTCTCTACAATCTCTTCTGATACATCCGGTAAAAAGCCACATCGCTCTGCATCAGAAATTCAGAACATAATATCTCGTGTCCATGCTCATGTGTGTGGACATTATTCATATGGTGATATTAAAACGCTCCTTGAACGTAACAATAAATGTAATTATGATGCTCAGAAGATCCTGTCATCTCTGGTGGAACGATGCACTGATTTAATTGCATCGTCACCACCAAAAGCACGAAGAGTGGTGTCCATCTCTGGTATAAATAGAAACTTCAATGATGTTGTCTGTATAGATCATTTATGGCTCAATGAACAATGTTTTTTCACATGATGGACTCGCACTTTCGTTTTTCTGCGTGTAAACAAGTCGATTAAACCTCGTTAGAACCATCAATAGTTGCCATCGAAAATCACTCGCTGTCAATTTTTTGGCCTTCGAATGCCATACAAGGAGATCTGGAATTAAATCATGAATTTTCAACTGTATTTAAGAAATTACAATATCAAGTTTCGTCCAACCTCACCTCGTAGTCATTACAAGAATTTGCTTGAATCCAAACATGGTGTAATTCGAGCAATCTACCTACGTCTGCAGTCAGCATCTACGTCATCATGCTCAAAGTTAAATACTGTTTCAGCTGTCCTCATCTCAAACGAAATGTATGGTTCAGATACTATTTCGTAGTTTGAAATTGCAAAAGTGTATTCCAAACCCATAGACCAATCTTGTTTCTCGACGTCAACACCGGATGATTTTGTCAGAGAACATGATGAATTGAAAGCAAAACTTAAGTTGACGTTAATGCTTCGTTCCCATTCTTCGTCATCAGCTTCTGTTCATCCTGGCGATCTAGTCAACATCTACATCAAACAGCACTATAAAAAACGAGGAAATACTCCTCTCCTCGCATTGTATTATCTTTTGATCGTTTGGCTGGTTCGGTGAAAATTCCTGGTAATCACGGTAAGCCAGTTTCAGAATAAACTGAAGACATCCGTCTGGCTTCAGTCTCTGATGAATTTGCTCAACATGTCTCTTAATCCAATGATCAACTAGATTCGATCATCGACATTGAATCTGAGTCAAATCCTGACTTTTCTGTTCCTGAAATGAATCCTGGTGACAATACAATTTGTTATTAATTTGAATCTGAACTAGATAATGAACAAGTGGCTACAGAACCATCAGGTGGTCATCGCATCGAGGTTTTCTGGCCTGATGATGATCAATCTTATACTGGTACTGTTAGTAATGTTGACCAGAATATCCACATCATCAATTATGATGATGGTGAGCAAGAAACGCTAAATCTTCTGAATGAATTTTGACGTACTCATGCTGTCCTCAACGTGAACAGTATCAACCTTCCAACCATAAAATCAGAAGTTCCAGCATTCATGCAATAAATGCTACAGTCTCTTGGTAATAAGTCCTTTATGACACACCAAGCTTAGGCATATGCTCAACATATCATGTATTCAGCATTTGAAAAAGAAGAACTGGGGTTTAAAAACATGTCAAGTCGATTTCAAGCAATGAAATCTCTGCTGATGCAAATTTAATTTCAAGTCACACAATTTACAAAATAAAAATTGTTGAAAATGACTCTCTCAAATTAAAAGCGAGAATCGCTCCACATGGTAATGAAGACAGCATAAAAGATAAGATTAAATCTGACTGCTGCATATGTAGTCCTGTTGTTATTCGCATCGTTTTATCGATTGCGTCAATTAATAAATGGACGGTTACTAAAGCTAATGTCAAAGCAACTTTCCTGAAAACCGGTCCTGCACAAAGAGATGTGTACGTCCGTCCACTGAGGGAATAGAATGATAAGAAGAAATATTGGCTCCTTCTTGCGGTCTAGTCAACGTAAACGCCAAGTTTCAGAAATAATCCGATGACCTCATTTTTCGTCTTGGTCTTCAACATCTCGCCGTCATCCCTCAATTATTTTATCTGGTCAAGAATTCTCAACATGTGTTGACAGTCGTCACAATAGTTGAGGAATTATTAGTTACTGGTATTACGTCCGAAGTTAGAAAATTCTTGACTGACTTTGACAAAGAATTTTATTTTAGTCCTGTTGTATCTGGTCCCGGTACTTCAAAATTCTACGATCTTTAAATCATTCAGTCAGAAGATTATTCGTCATGAATTCATGCTGACAACAAACTGAATGTACTAGAAGGTTTTCCAATACAAAGAATTTGTCGTTGTCAACATGATTCTAACTTAACTTCTATTGAAAAATCATCTTTTATGTTGGTCAACTCCTCTTTAGGTTGGCCTGGAATAGCTGCATCTCCGTTATGTGTTAACGTACGGATAATGGACATGTATGCTTCGATGAACGGCAAGGGAGGCAAGGCTGAAGAGAAACGTGAGAAGGAACGTGAGGAGGAACTTAAGGAGGAAGAGAAGTATGATATTATACTCATACATAGAATTGATAGGAATGGTAATGACACATAATGATACATTAATAATAACCACTGGATCAGGAGGGAATCATACATACTAATACACGTGTATCACAATGAGACGTAGAAACTAGTTAACTTAGTATCAAAAAGTTAAGGCACACATTTTAGGATAATACAATTAAAGTATTACACGTGGCAGTTGTCACAAACACTAATAACTACACGTTTATGTAGACCCTACGAACTCCCGTCGCGATTCCGAAAAGGTATAAGAAACCCGATGACCACAATCGGGAGACATAGAAATAAAGAAGATAACATCATCATTACATGAAACCCCACAAAGTCGAATCAACATTCTACTGTTACCATCGCGAGAAGGCAGGTCTAACAAAGACGTCACCCGTACCGATTGAAAGAAACCCTAATCGCGACACAAAAACAGGTTTGCTATCGTTCTTCGTAGTGACCCGTGTCCCAGATCGCTACAGTAGGATCGGAAAGTGGCGACGCATCAACTACGCACAGTCATACTTCCACCAAAATTCCGTAATTCATCTAGTAAACGACGACGAGAGGAATGGAAAAAATTGTCCACGTTTTACGACAAGGAAGATTTAATTGGTCACAGACCCGAGTAGCCGCACAGGACAATAGAAGAGAGAATAAGGGAGAATGAAACCGTACAAGTTTCATAAAGGAAAATGGACAAGGACTGGGAAAACAACACTTGGGGGAAAGGAAGGAGGACCATCGTTCCAATGCTTTTTCATCTATACCTCATCAAGGATCTCTATAGATTTCAATCAAATTCTAACACTCGTTAGGACTTGTTCATGTACCCGAAATTATCAATCATACATGGTTTCAATATCCACGTCCCACTAATTCTCACGATGATTAAATCTGTGTGTCATTTGATATGAACGGTCTGTATTAATGTTTCAGTGTTTAATTCGTGACATTAACACAAGTGTGGTTATCTTAAAGTCACATGGCCTCAGTTGACTTAATTAGTCATTCGACTAGTACAAAACTTATTCGATAAAAAATACGTCAAGTGTACATTGCATCATTTTCATGTCTCGTCATCGACCTCAAAGCATCTGTGCTCTGGAAGCTTGAGTATACCAGTATGTGCCACCTGATTGAGTAACCTTACACTCCCGATATGTTTCTTCGTCAGCGCGTAGGATATGTTCACAAAACTCCGTATCCATCTGAGACAGTCTAAATCACCAGACTCGAATAAATCTCTTATTCGTTGTACTGTTTGTATAAGGAGATAATCCCGTCCCCCATTAATGTGTTAATGGTGTCGTATATTTCTTTAGAGTCCACGTTTAACTTGTGCTTAAGTTGGCAGTATTTAAAAATTGAGTTAAGCGCTTTCTTGATCTCACAACCACGATCATCAGAATTTGTACAGGCTAAAACTTCAACACCGTATGAAGAATGATATACGCGACGTTGTTTGGAACTTGTCCAATCTACTATGTGATATGTGCCTAATTTACCGTATTTAGAGAAAAATTGTTGTCCACAAATAAGGCCTGTTTGGCCGTAGCCATTCGAGCTGGATACATTGAACGCGATGTCAGAAAATGATACTAGTTCCATACCAATAGCTTCACCTGATTGCATATTTAATTTGATAATGGGTCTAATAACGCGCAGTTCTTTGAGTGTGGAGTTGGCGTTGACCAAGTCTTGAACTTTCATCCTTGGTACTTTTTGCTGCATGTATGATGCAGTGTGTGCTGCTTGGGGTAATTTACCACATCCTGCCCAAAAAAGTTTACCTGCTAATGATATGACAGATATTAATTCATCTTTCGTCGCAAGTTGTTCTCGATTCTTTTTCTAGATGTACTGACCTCTATGGGATTTATGCTGGTCATGTATTGTTCCATGCTAAGCGTAATATATACTTGAACGTTTTGTGATACAGTAGCACCGATAAAGAAAATGTCCTCGTCGATGATAGTTTTTCGAATTTCAAATCTCTGTTTAATTAAAATTGTGAACCAGTTCATCATTTGTATATTTCCCGCCATTAGTAAATCATCAGTCAATTTTGAAATTATAAGAACGACATCACCATTCTTGTCTCTTTTAACAAATAATTGACTGACTCCAAATACCCTATCAAAGCCAGCTTTAGCAGTCATCCAACCTTCAATGACTTTAGCCTACTGTCTACCTGTTTCAGAAATCCCATATAGGAGTTTCAGTAGCTCACATAATGTGCCTCGAGGATAATTAGCTTCAATTGGGGGCCGTAAAAACTCTTATATGTAATAGGACCACTCTGTAAATAGGCTCCTTTGAAATTAACACATCCTAGCCTGAAATTCAGAATAGTTGCAAGGCTGAGCATAAGCGGTATTATGTTGAATTGGGAGGTGAAACTATCTTTCCTGATACCTTGTTTGAATTTGTTCTTATTTTCACGAGGACAGAGACGTTCCTTTAGCCGTTTCTTATTATTTTTGTCCCTTTTCACTTTGTAAATTGAATGTGAGGTTATAATATTTGCTGAGCGGGGCACGTCTTTGTCTAGTACCACTTCATATGCTCCTTTCCAGTTGTTGTCGATGTCTTCTGAGACAGATTTATAAATGAGCCATGAAGGGGATGACTCCATTTTTTTCTTGTAACCTGAGAAACACAAACGACAGCATATAGTTCGTCAAGTACCTTTTGTTCCAATAATTGCTGATAACCACTTATATTATCTGGAGTGATGCTGGGAGTCCCACCAATGTCCAATTCAGGGTTTCCAGATATAGTAGCTTTCATCAAGGATTTTTCTGGTGCAATTGGATCCATTGCATCTTCATCATCGAAGGAATTTCCAAAAACATCGTCCATAATATTTTCGTCGTCATTGTCGACAGTGATTGGTGTGATAAGCTGTTCTTCAAGGCTGTTTGATAAGAGCTCTCGAAACCAATTTGCTGTTCGGAGGTAGTCGAACGTGTTCGTATGCAACAGTCATTGTAGGATCGCGTTGTGATCGACGACATTTGACAAAGTATGGTAAAGCGTCCAAGACTATAGCTTCTACCCATCTCGCTCGTTTGTTTTGAGCAGAGGTATTATAAAATAACCAAATCCTAGTACCGTTTTGAGGATTTTCGCTATTATGAATTTTGTGTGTATTGATTTTATGACACGTTGAAAAGCCCGATTGACACATTTAGCATCTCTCGGGTAGCAATAGACGCAGGTAGGCCAACAATTGAAGGAGAGTACCCCGGAGTCAACTGAAAGGCGCTTACACCGGAATTACAGTGAATGAGGTTTGTTAAAAACGGCTCTGGCTATTAACAATTCCGGTGAGGCATCTGTATTCCCCTTACAAATTTTTCTAAGACAGTCTTGAATACTCCATTGTTTTGTTCCACTTAACCATTGTTTTAAGAAGCACGCGACGGCCGAGCAATCAACCTGATTCCATCCCCGCGAAGGTGTTTCTCGATGAATGTGCGACAGAATGCTGGGTCAGCACTGAAACTTTTAAGTGAATCGTGTCTCATCAACCATTTTTCTTCAAAAATCTGCATCATATTACGGGCATTTCTTGATTTTGCTATTTTTCGTTGACCATAATTCGTTCCCATGCCGACCATATTCATCACTTCATACTTTGTTCCGAGTATGTAGACCATTACGAAGTCTGCTTGGGTTTTTCCGTTGAAAGCGGTATTGACATGCGTAAGTGATACTTTTTTCTGCTTGCCGGATTTCCAGACGAAAGACATATTGCACAAACATTGTACATCTTGTTGCAAGCTTGAATTAAAGTAGGTGTGCTCATAATGTAGTCCTCCAAAAGTCGAGACATCTCCTCCACCGTGGCGTGCGTGTATCTGCGTATATCTTTTACTAGATTCAGGTCCTTCTTCTTTATAATTTTTAATAATAGTGATTTAACTGTTGAATTATGATGTGGTGCAATCTCTATTCGTAACTTTCATCTACATCATCTTTTTAAAAGTACGTGTAAAGCCTTTTAATTGATTTATCTGTAGGGAGTTTGAATTCAAATATGGTGGGATTTTCCATGTTCATTGTATTTGAATATTTATTTATGTCGAGACCAGCATCTAGAAGGTATTCGCCAGACACTAGATCAAAATGAATCTTGATGACTTCGTGTAACACATTACGAACAGTAAGGTACCACGTACCAATGATCCGCTTGGCGTTTGCGCAGTTGTTGGCTCCCCATCCGTGATGGTACATGGCACTGGGTGGCGATAAACGTAAATCCCTTCCAAGGTAATTACAGATACGAGCAGCATTTTTATGCCACCAGTGAAAGTAGGTGCTCACTCGCCGAAGATAGGATTTACATCTCATAAATATTTACGATTTTGGAGGGAAGGTAGGAGCCTTATTTCCCTCATTTTGAAAAAGCGAATTATGTTTCGGTTTTTTGAGTTGACGTTCCTTAGGGATAATTATTTCGTCGTTTGAATCATCCGCATACTCCCCTTTAAGCATTTTTGGTTCATCATAATGTCTTCTGGCTTATGTTATTTTTCCTTTGTTTAAAATCACGTACTTCATCACGTTTAGCGGCAACTTTTTACGACATTCTTTCCTGTCTCTCCATCAATGTCTTATCTCACCGCATATGCGACACGTAGACTCATCTTTTAGGTCTTTCATGTTGTCAATGTTCCTCATACCAAGCATAGGTGATTTTTGTTGATCGATACGTTCATCAGTCTTGAAATTGGAAAGAATTTTCAGTGTGGCGCTTAGTGTGAAGAGTCCTTCATTTTTTGAAACTGATTCCTTTATCTCCTCTTCTAATATCTTAATTTTACTTTGATCAATAATCTTTAGTTGATTACCACCAACGTTTTTTACGAACTCATTAAGGTCATTAATTTGAGTTAATAATTTAACAATATCTTCTTTCTTTGCATAGATTTGGACATAATTTATGTCTTTAGGTGAAACAGAGTTGGTAAGCTGGACATTTACGCTATTTAGTGTATCGTCCGGCAAGTTTGCGTTACGTAACATCAAAATCCCGAATTGGCGGTTATTTTCTGTATTAATTCTGCCTGAATGGTTCATATATTGGTCGAATTCGGAGCTAAATCGGTTTACGAAGACCTATAGGCTCTTACCATCTTTACGTTGACATGATTGTATCTTGGTGAGTATTTCTACCTCTTATATTAATTTTATACTTCGTGTCTCGCTGGAATTGATTTTTCTGACTTGGTCTACTAATTTAGATCTTTTATCATCATCATAATATCCATCTAGTTTAAAGTTACCACTATTATTTGCTTGGATCAGCAGTTCTTGTGCATTCGAGTCTATCGACATGAATATCAGGTGTCCCAATTCTTTTAGAAGTGCTTTGTATTTGTTTTCACATTCAGAAAACATAACTAACATTCTCACCCAACGTCTAAGGTTCTTATTGTAACAGTTTTCTGGGGTATGATTTGTGACAAACTGTGGAGGTATCATTATATTGTTGACGTTTCTAGGCGATAAAGTATTGTCTGGGCCCATAACTGTGAGAGGAGTCAAATGTTTCATGGCATGAATGCCAGCAAGTATAAAAGTGTAGACTTTTCGCACTGGTGGTTGGCAATGTTATGATCGGAATAATCCGTGACCACCCTATCTTTGGCTATCTCTCTTTATTCGTCCGAGAGTATTCTCTCTATTCATAGGTGCCATCGTTCCCATGCATCTTCGTCTATCCTTTAGCAATGTTCTCTATAGCTTCTAATCAAACGTTAGCATTCGTTAGGACGTGCGCATTTACCCGCCATTATCAATCATACATGGTTTCAAAGGACACGTCTCACTAATTCTCACAATGATTACATCTGTGTGTCATTTGATATGGACGATCAGTATTAATGTTTCAGTGTTTAATTAGTCATAGTAACACACGTGTGGTGATCTCAAAGTCACAACTGTGCAGTATACAAAGCTATGTACAGTATACACAGCTATCATTTTAACCGCCGGTCGCTTAGTCTTAAACCATCGGCACGGCAGCCCTACAGAATGAACTTGGGGGTTTCTTCCCCATCACCGTTGTGCTCAAATAAAAAAGACACACTCCCACCAGCATCAATATCTGAAAGATAGACCCTAGCTAAACTTCATCTCGGGGCTCGTTCTTCTTTTCTAGGGAATCTATTCAAGAAATTAGTAATTACCTCGATTCAAATGGTGCTTCTTCTTGCATTTACACTAGCGATGCTGTACTTAACAGCTCCTGTATAGTTCAGTGCCAAGGAAAAGTTTGTGTCCGACCAGAAGATCTCGGTCCAGGACTAGTTGGTTGCAGTCTTGTCGCTGAACGCAGCTATTGTGGAACACAAATTGATGCAGCCTTTGGTCCCAGAATTTCAATTCGAAGGGAATGTAATGCACAGTTCCCCTATATGCTTCATGCATATGATCCAAATGATGTAACCATAAACAAAATTTGGTGGCCTCCTCAAAATTATATTGAAGTGGCTCTTTTCAATACCGGAAAAGTTCCTAACTGTGGATTGGAAGCTTCACTATCTGCAAATTTATCGCAGCCACCTCCACCTATCGTTTCTATTATGACATCTCCTACAGCGTATGAAACAGCTTCTGTAATTTTTTTTGCAAGTCAAAGTGTAACGAAAAGTTCTTCACTAATCCCATCCCCGTCCTTAATGGAAATTCTATCTGCATCCATGTTAGCGATGACAACACATAGTCTCTATACATCACCCTCTGCAACTGCTTTTGGAGTTTCTTCTCCAAATGAAATTGCTGCAACCAGTGCGTCAATTACCCCATTATCTTCATCAACAGGGAGACCATCTACAGAATTTTCAGTATTGACGGTCCCTATGGTCCCTATATCTTCATCTTCTACAACGTTTTCGACTACTTCTGTACGTTTGGAGGCAAGTCAAAGTACAACTTACAACAGTAAATTCATTTTCTGTCACATTTTCTGCTTCTAGCAGTGCATTCTCAAGTGTCTAACTAAGTAATATTGTGTCGCCCACGGTCAGTCCATCCACTATCATACCCCCAGTGCAACATTAAGTCACTTTGTATCTACAACTATCACTCTATCCACACAAGGCGCACCATCGACATCAGTAGCTCCTTCTTATACATATTTTTCCAATGCAAGCGCAAGCAAAACCGCATCCGCTACTACAACCGCCAAGGCCACCACCACTGAAAAATCTTCCCGTTTACCATCTGTGTATCCATACAATACATTTACATCCGCTGCAATTTCTGATAATGTCTATTCCATTCCGAACAGCATGCCTTCCTCTTCCATATCTGTTTTTCTTCTATAACAGAATCACCAGTTTTGACTGTAGGACCGCTAATGGCTTTCATGGACTACTTCCCTGGGTATAGGAGCTTCAGATTCCCGCTTCCTCGAAGAACAAAGATTATTGGATTTGCGGGATCCGTTCGTGTATCAGTCTGGGTAAGATTCAATAGACTTGATGTATTACTGGAAGGCCTACGGCAGAAAACAGTTTCATCATATTCATATGACTTCACGTCGTTCGGAATCTCAGAAAATTGGTTAAGAAGAGAACTTCCTCCAACACAAAGAATCGTTCGCTTTACATTTGGATCACCTATTTCAGATTTGAGATCAACAGTTTTCTGTGGATTCGGTACTGTGAGGGGAAGTTTTGAAATCACATTATATGATAAATTTGGTGAGAACTGTGACACTTACCAATTCATTATGCCAATCAAAATGAAATGTCAACGTAAATACAGCAGACCATTGATAATATAGACTTATGCCGGCATGAGTTCATGAAGAGAATGTCCTTAATAATTTTATCGTCATGTAAGTTATGATTCAATATACTGTGGTACACATCATTTTAGTTGGATCAGCATATCTATGGCACTTACTGTAACACAAAGTAATGACAATACCTGGCATTACAGTAATGATAATAATAATAAGATAATAATAATAATTTATTATTATTATAATGCACCGTGTTCTTTCACATGCATTATCATTTTGCATTTTTAGCAGTTGAAATTTTAGCAGTTGCATTTTTATCATCTGCATTTTTATCATCTGCATTTTTATCATCTGAATTCTAGTCTAAATGTGTATAGTTTCATGACTATATAATAATCTCAAATAAAATCAATCGAGTCATGTTTTGACTCCATCAACCTTTTCTCTGCCTAAGCTATTTTTTTGTTAGCTCATGCTAGTTCGTTCGGGAATACACATCTGACAGCTCAGATAATATGGACAAGAGTCAATTGAACTCAAATTCAGCTTTAGCTCTCTCTCTACAGTTAGATCTAACAAAATCCCTAAGTAATCAACAGCAAATATTTCTTTAAAATATCATTACAGTGTTATCACCTACTCTGTGCTAACGACTTGCTGCTCGACTCTAGTGATCCAATCTGGTAAGTAATTATTCACCTATTTACTATATGTTTTAATAGCTTTGGGCCGAAATGGTAACACACAGCTCCCATCTCGTCCTCAGATTTCTTGGGATATTTACACAGTGCTATAGACCGACGGTAGAGGAGACCAGCACGAATATTATAAATCAGTTTAACGCTGGTGCGCCTTTCAAGATAATCTTCTTGATAAGACCTGTAATAAGATTGAGAAGAACAACCGTGGAATTGTATTCCAGTAGAACCTTTTTGGAAGGGCCAAAGACTTATGTGAAGGAATACCTTTTGCTGAGATCGCATCAGAAAGAGGGTTTGATTTGATACTAGACTCAATTTACAGAGGGGATCCCCTCTCTGTTGTATCCCTAGTTTTTCAAGAACTAAAAGCTTTTTTATCGGTTAAGAGTGAAAGACAGGGGCAATTTAATGATTTTGAAGTTAGATTTGGAGCCCAATTGGCAAGGTTCAACTCGCTAGGAGAGTAAGTTGTATTTTCAGGATCAATTGCAGCGCTAGTGTTATTTGCAAAGGCCGATGTCGACTCAAGCCAAAGAATTTCAATAATAGCCGCTGCCTCTTCAAAAAATGTTCAGCTAGATATGAGGTCATCCACTGAAGAGTTTATCAAATCAGTTACACCATTTTGTTAAACTAGTCTCGTCTGGTAATTAGACTCACTAAAAAATTAGAGTAAGTGAGACAAATTTGAAAAAGAGATTTTTAAAAGATGAAAAATTAGATTGAGGTAATTTTTAAAAAATTATAACTTTTTGAAATCAAAAAAATCAGATCAAAATTGGTACTGGCTCACCCTCAAAATTTTTGAGGGTTTTAATGACTCTTGTGCGTTTTAATTATCTTTAGTAGTAGGATATTCGTACAGAACAGTGAGATAGGGCGCGCAATTAGGGTACATGAATTGAATTGAAGTTATACTGTAAGCTTTAGTATTGAATGAAAAATTTTCATTAATTTATTTCATGGTAATTTAATTACCATCATGGTTCATTTTCTAATTCTTTGATTTAATGTCTCACTTCTAACGGACGGCGTGAGAATAAAAAGAGTCATCGAGGGCCCAGAGAACACAGTCAGAAAAAGTAAAAGAGGAGTTTCATTGCAAATGGGCCATTTCAAAAATTGAATTTAGTGAGGCTATTCAACAGTAATTTAATAAGTATAAGTGATACTAATTAATTTTTGGTTAAATAGTTTGATCAAATTATTAGATTAAGTTAATTTATTTGCAGATATTGCCACTTTTGAAGGGCGTTGTGAAATTAGTCTAAGCGAGACCAATTAAAAAAAATGGTGTAATTATGAGACGATTGCCTCGGTTCTCAGACAGTGTGACAAACCAGCTACTAGTAATAATTATTCTGATCATGTAGTTTCGTCTCACTCAGCAATGGTTAATAATGATACCCACAGTAATTATGAGTTCAATAAAGGTCGCTTCAACAATTATTTAAAAAATAAATTCAATAAATGGAACGACTTTAGAACAAGAGCTTACACTACAGACAACCGTGGAAATAATTTCGGTCGTCATGAAGAGAAGATGACAAGTAAACAGATACAATACAAAAAGGGTAATTCAAAGTGTTCTAGGTGCGGGAAGTATGGTCATTGCTATAACGACCATGAACAAGACGGTAGCCTACGCAGCTACGTGAAGTCATCCGATTACCAACCATCATCGAACAATAAAGGTGGAAACATGGTTAGTAATAATCCAAATATAACCGGTAATAACCGCAGCAACAATTACAGAGGGGGAAATAATTCGAGATCAGTATCCTTAAATATGGCTAGGCTCACCACTAGGTTAGACGACAATACAGTATTCCCTCATGAGAGTTCGAAACCCAGTCTTGGCCAGATGATCGACAACGGAGCACCTCACAGTGCGATTGGTCAGATAGAGCTTCTGGCAATTAAATCAACCATTAGTTCAGAGAATAAACATGCCGAGCTTGATCCAAATCCTACAGCATTTACAGACAAACCGTTCTGAAAGTACGGTGTAGGCGAGCACTCAAGTGACATTCGTCCTATTCTAGGATCGGTCGTTATTGGGGTTAACGCAGAGAATAATACAACTCTTAAAGTTAGACAGTTGAATCTTTCAGGGTCATCAAAGTGGCTATTTGGAATAAAAATAACAAGTAGAGGCAACATTATGCAGCTTGATACTGTTGGTATGATCGTTCCAGGTCCCGATAATCAACGAATTCATCTACCAATTATTGAGTACGACATGCTTATCTACCTACCTCTTTCTCTATTCATATGTCCGCCAAAGAAGAAATTAGGTAATGCACTTTCCTGTACATTAGTTGGATCATCACCGGATATAATCTGTAAAATCATCAACCGTGTACATCAACAAGTTTGCGGTCACGCTACGTATGCAGATATTAGAAAACTTTTGCAACGAAATAATATTTGGCCAGGAGCCGTTCATAATACGCTACTATAGAAAGCTTATTGAAGTTATAATAGATGCTCGTTCGGCTTTATTGTTCCGATCGGACTATTTTTTTACCACTTTATGCATATTGCCTGTTCTACTTTTTAGATTGGAGTACATTTCTGGTTGCTTACAAAATGTAAGCAGCTTACATGCCAGGTGAACAAAATCTGTACTCTGCCAAATGAAATCTTATTGGTAGATGTCCCGTTGGCCATAGCATACACTGTATTGCACAGTACCGTGGACGACGATTTGATTATCAGCCGCATACGGCCATTGGAATGAGCCAATATATGGAATTCGGGGGGTTTTTCTGATCGATACGATGATGATGGGGGAAAAGCCCCAAGTTTATTTGGAGAGCCGGACGGCACTTGGTTGTATACCAAGCGGCCGGCGGT
>JAULBU010013146.1:0-22497 GCA_032358235.1 Odonthalia washingtoniensis | reverse complement strand
ATAAAATCATTTTCATTGTCGTACTAAAATTCGTACATTAGGCGATTAATTGGTAATCCTAGTGCTGAGCTCACGCAGCACGTTGGTCGATCAAATTACAGTACCGTTGGAAACTGACCTATCGACTACCCACTCTAAATTTCTCAGTTCCCGCAACAGCAACCCTAGCTCTTAACCCATACATATCAACCGCGAAACCTGTAACGAACTGGAACATCGTGACGTTTGCCGAAGCCATATATCTGCGCTCGCAAACGCCGATAGTCTAAATTCCCTGCTGGTAACGTCGTCTTTTGGCGACCACACCCACCGTACCGAAACTGATCACCCTGCGTCGCAACATCTCTACCAAATTTGGTCAAATCCATCCTCTCATCGACGGGATAGTACGAACGCATATACGACTCCCCCATCTCTTTCCAGCGATTAATATATCCATCCAATTTCCGTGAGAACGACTTACTCCGTGTCGCTGGCTCATCCCCATACAGATCCGGGAAATCCCACTCCCGCGCCCTAGCCACACTGCGTTAGACCTCTGCTTCTTCACGGACGGCATCAGGAAGCTCCCAAACACCACTTGACGAACCCTTCTGTTACTCCCCTGGATTCCTTATTGGCTCTTGCGACTGGTGTTGTTCTTTTTGTGACTCCGTTTGCTGTTCTTACTGCCGTTGTTGTTAAGCGTCTGTCTGTTGTTCTTTCGAATGAATTATATTCTGAAACACCGACGAGTAATCGGTTATAACAATTCGTTTTTCTCGGCGATTTACGCTCTCGGACCTTCTTACAGTCCGGCTACTTACCGAAGCTACATGTGCCCCCGATTTACCGGAACTACCGGCCGCAACTCTACGGAATTCAGGCCTATTCTCCGCTTCATCGGCAACTACTACTCGCTCCTCCATTCGGATTAATCTCCCGCCAGCCCTCCAACCCCCACTACCTGCACCCGTCATCATTCACGACGCACCACCTGACCTGTTTCCGAGCACGCAACTTTCCGTTTTATCGGTTTACAAGAACATACTGACTTCAACGGTCACACATCACCCCAACGTCACCTCTAGCCACCGACCTGATGAAAATCTGGTTGGCAGTTTGTCGTTTCCCCATTCTTCGCGGTGTCTACTTACACCGCTCTGTAAAATTTGCTCTCTCCCTGCATACGCACGTTCTCTCCATCCTGCCATACAACGAGCCCGCACACGGTTAATGGTTTGCTGTCTCCTAATTAGGTCGCTCGCACTGCTATTCATTCTCTCGTTTGATTGACTTCCTTTCTTTTCTCTCGAGAATCTCTCTTCTTTTCTTTTTTGTCTTTTTCCCCTCTCCCATGATTTACTGGTACAATGAATTTCGTACCGCAGGACGCAGTAGCTAAGGGCCGTTCTAGAAGCTTTTTTCAGTCAGAAACAGCAGCAAGAAGTGCATTTAATGAAGTAGCCAATGAGAGGACGACAAGCCGTAGGTAATAAAAGCAACTTTTGTTTGATTTTTTTTGCTGTTTCAAATTGTTTTTTTTTATCAATAATACATTTTGAGACAGCCAGAAATTTCTGTTTCTGGGTGAACTAAAAATACAATAGGCGAAAATTTTCTTGGTTGACATTGTAATGCAGCTGGACTTTACAGGAAAAATCGTGATTTCGTGAAATTCATGGATATGTTCTTTGCTTGCGCTCGCCACAAGCAAACAACCACAACCTGTCCAAACATTTTCACTGAAGCAACAACCAAATTATGTTGTCGTGAAGTACGCACAATCGAACTGTCGACGGATACGAAACATCAACATTACAACGAAATCTACCCGGAAACAGCCATACTGCTTCACATGTCAGTCAAAGGAAAACAATTCATCGGACCGTCAAAGAACCTATTTGAAATTCATAATACTAACGAACTGTCTCAAAGTTGGCACAAACTGCAGTGTTATTCTGGATCTGAAAAGTACTTCTCATTATTATTACGGAGCACAACCTGTCATCAAGTCAGCACAAACATTTCATTTAAATATAATTTGAAAACGAATACTTATTTATATTGACTTACTGTTTTTGTGACACTTTTATCACAAAACCATCTGTTTGACCTGAACCGTACGAAATATTTTGATTATTCACATCAACACTACTGAAATAGTAATTATTATTTGTATCATCGCTGTATTGACAATTATTTAAATAAGAAACAATTACACAGAAACGGAAAACTGTGTCTTTATTATCCACGTCACAACAACAGAAATAATAATTATTACGATGTCAAGTCTCTCTCAAAAATTAATGAAGTAGAAAAACACTATACAGATACACAAAAATTTGGTTTTATTATTCACGTCCACAAAACCAAAAGAATAATTATTACTGATGTCAACTCTCTGTCAAAAAATATTGAAATGGGAAACAATTATTCGGAAACAATTTTTTTATTCACGTCATCACAAAGGAAATAGTTATAACTATAATTTATTATTAGTCGTACAAAGCTATGCTATAACAATATTTAATTACAACTTATACAGATACAGATTTATTTTTAATATTCTTGTAAATACTACAGGAATAATACTTATTACTGGTGTCAACGTTCTGTCAAAAATTATTGAAATAAGAAACAATCATACGGAAACAGAAAAGAATTTTATTACGTAAACGGATTGTCACACAGGTGGAACAGCACGATTTGATATATAGATATTGAGAAGGAAATTTTATTTCTATAAACGTAAAGAATCTGGTTCCCATTTCGAAAACGATAATCATTTGCGCATAAACTGAAGAGAACTTTTTGCTAATTTGGATGTAAATTATTTATTATAATTTTAACACAAAACCTGTTAATACATTAATACATCAAAATACACAAACTCATAAAAATACTAATTTTAATAAGTTAATCGAATTTGTGTACAACTGTCAATAAATTGACAGTCATGCAAACAGGGAAAAGAAAATTTACTTCAGATTTTAAGCAACTATTAAGCAATTGAGCATTCATTGAAAAGGCACTAGAAATAATCACAAGTGAAAATGGAACGGACATTTACTGTAATTATAGATCCACTCCGTAATCCAGATCCTGATAATGAAGTCAGCTAAGTAGTGCAACCCGCAATGTTTTACAGTGGTGATGAAGAAATCACCTCCAACAATGTCTGTTGAAATTTGAAACCATATCGACAAAATATTGACAGAAAGAACGCGAGGTTCGTCACACCATCCACTTTGAAGAGGCCGTGACAACAGTTGAACACAATTCGTTAACTAGTGACGAAATATATGGTGTCGTGAAGGCTTTAAAGGTTTCGAATGCCATACGTTTAAAAAAGGACAAAAAGAAAGAAGTAATTGCGAATATAGTTTACGAACTTAAAGTTCCGTTAAGCGCTGCTTTGGAGGTTTTTCATTTTAGGCTTGATAAAGATCATAAACTGTCGGACTTAGGTATAAAAATCTTGCATGTATGTAGCACGATAACTGTCAATGTTTCTAAAAATCCTGCGAAAGAACAGTCATTTATATGGAGTAAGGAAGGGCCGTCACGGAAGCGGAATACACCTGATTCGGAGTCACCTACGAAATGTATCATACCTAAAAGTGTAAAGTCACAGAGACGTCCGGACTTTGAAACATCATAGTTTGCACGAATTTTACATGTGTTGGGTGACCCTAGAATGTTGGTGACGAGACAACAAATCTACAGGTGTCGTACGAGACACGAACTGGACCCCCAACCAACTGACCACTTGGATGAACATATAGCTCCATTATTCAACGATGAATTTTTCACACCACTAGCTGTCGACCTACTTGCCGGTAAAATAGCAACGGCGGATATATCTGAAATCGATCCAGCGAAACGTGTATGCGAACGTGATGCATCTTTTCTAAAATCAAAGTTTGCTAAACTAAAATTTCTGTACGGGACTTGTTTAATTAGGTATGAGGCAAGTGGGCAGGGTGACCCTGATGCGTTTAAAGATTTTAAACAGGGGACATTATACATAATGTACCCACACTGTTTTATCAAAAAGTATCCTATATTATAGTCCATGACGACGCGTTCCGTACCTAACGAAGCTCAAAGAGAGGAAGGATTCAACTAGGACGGTTGAGATGATGATGTAATGACACCGAGTCGTCAGTCTGGTGAAGTAAGGAAGGCGACCTCCAATTCTAGGGAAATACGAATCAGCGGATTAGAAAGACTCAATGCATTGGCTCCTATGGAAAAAACGGATAGTACTACGAAACAATCGCAGGATGAGGAGCTGAAAAGAATGGAGGCCGAGACTTTGGATGCTGAAGAAAGGGCATTTAGAATCATTTTTGAGTTAATTGAAAAAACCGAAAAATGCGTGAAAAATCAAAAGCCGAACAATAAAAATTAGTTTGCGATAGTCTTCTTCAGAGCCTTATGGCGAGGCTGAAGGAAACTTTTTATTGTTTCTTCGAACAAATCCTAAAGTTTGCAGTCTCCTTGCTATTTCATCGCGGATGGATGATTTCTGTCTGCTTGTCCTTCTATCACGTAAAATGATGGTCTCGGTGTGTAGCATGTTCTGAAAATGTATAATTGGTTCACCCATTACTTCATTGTCTGCATGGTTAGGTGGACATTCTAGTACTTCCTCTGGGGCTTTTCTGCAATGTAGTTATGCAGTTTACAGCAAACCATTACTATTTTGGTTGCAGTTTGTATAGAATATTGTATAGGTGGCCACAAAATCCCCCATCGGTTAAAAATAATACCGAATGTCTTCTCAACAACAATTCTACATGAAGAATGGTAGAAATTAAATGAGTCCTGTTCCGTGTTCACAGATTCAGAGTAAGGAGTTATGAGAGATCCTATATCGCTGTATGCACCATCCTCGACAACATGTGTCCAATCTGGAAGCACATAATTCGTTATTATATCATATAGTTTGTTCCCTCAATGGATGTTGAATCATGAGTACTTCCAGCATGCTTCGCGCCAATGAACAGAACTTTATAATCTGCACTTCCTGATACTTGCACAACAATTGCGAAAAATCCTTTCCGGTTGTGGTATTTTCTATGATCCTCTATTTCATTGGACCGTGGCTTCGTAATTCGTACAGCGATACCAACAAATGCAGATATGATTCCATTCAGAGAGGAACGTCTCATTACTCAGAATTTTTCAGATTCCTCGTGGCAAGCAGATTCGGTTATAGGAAAATCAATGTTGCGTAATTTATCATATATAATATCAATTGTTTCATGAAACAAATAATATGCAGTAGATTTTGCTACACCATACGGCCACGAAACATCTAAATATGATGCACCGGCTAGCATTCGAAGTGTGACCAATAACGTTACTTCAACAGAAACACTTTTGTTCTTTCTTGCATTTTTCTTTTGTATTATTTCGCAGAATGGGGAAATGAGGTTACGAAGTTCAATGAATCGTGCGGAACTCATCCGATACATGCGATGAAATCGGGACCTGTCAATTGTCCACAATTCTTTTCAAAGTTGAATTCACTACGATATCACAAGACCCTTCATTCGTCCCTCAGTTCCTATAACATTTTGTACTATACCATGAACAACTTGATTGACTACTGACGTTGTAATTCCCTTCCATTTATTTGTATTCATTCCTTGCTCATGTCGCTGTTTACTCGTGGCTCTTATCATTACGTTAACTTATTTTTTAAATCATCTTAATCCTCCAATCGTCCATCCAACGGTTTTCACCTTTAAATTTGTTATAAGTTCCGTGCTACCGTTTGATAAAAACATTTTTAAAAAAACACTTTAAATTCAATTTTTAAAAAAATTCAATTTAAAATGTTTTTACTAACTCCATATCTGCAAAACGAAAAATACATTTTTCAGTTTCACTGTGTCTCTCACTTACCCTCCTTTCTTATAGAAAACCCCGTTTTAGAACTATTGGTCAGCAATTTTTTTGGGTAAATACGGGTTTAGTACGGTGAAAGGTTTGTAATATGAAACCTCAGTACGGTGAAAGTGTACATAGTATAATATTGGAATGGTGAAAGTGAGGAAAGCAAAACATCAGTGTGGAGGAATGATTTTTGACATATATGGAAGGGTGAAAATGAAACGATGACATAAGTAGGGGTGCATGCGTATGTCAATATTTTGATATTTACTAAATGAATAAAAGTGGCAACTCAGTGCGGTGAAACATTATATGACCAAAGTAAAGGTGTGTGAAAAACGATGCGACATGTCTCGTTTCAAAGTATACCGAATTGATAGCTAGTATACTAATAAGTATACGGAGCACATGAAACGTGTACATCATGATGCAGTAGACCGTAACCAGTATATGCTGGGTCAAAATGTCTTATCTCTTAATCTCTTCCCTTGATTAGAACTTTCTATGTGCTCAGAGGAAGCACAATTTTAATTGATCGACCAAGTTGAATCGTATCGAACAGTCGACAAATTCGCAGCATAAAATTTATAGGGACACGAACAGTCGTTCCTACCACTTCAATAAATACGGGTACGTCATTTATAATATATTCAACGTCATATCTTTTTTGTAGTCTCTACGTTAGAGATTTCTACGACAAAAGGGGTGAAAAATAGTAATTGACCAAAGTAGATCTTTCCTTAAAATGGAATTGATCGGAGATTTGTCGGTTATTGCTTCTAACGTTCTATCTCGGCGCACGTTCCCGCTTCTCTCTGCATCGTTGTGAATAAATGATGTTGGGTAAGATGTTAACGCGCGTCTTGAGAATGGTGAAATGTTGAGGTCGTGTGGTGAATTAGCGGTAGAGGGACAAGATGAGCGAACTGCAACACCAATATGGTGATTTCTCATTTACGAACGCTTGGAAACTTGTCACTCACAATCGATTTGATCGACCTAACGGCGTATCACGCAATGCATCCAATGTGTATCCGGGACGTTTCTTACCAGCTCCGGATGAGAAACAGGATGATGATGGTTTGATCAACAGCTTGTTCACAGGGGTAGGATTGACGGACATTGTGGTAAGTGATAGACGTCCGTAGAAACATTTTGGATGACGGATGGATGTGAGGGTTGTCGAAAGAAGGAATGAGGATGAGGAGGGCGGTGAGATATTGACAAAGGCGAACATTTGAAAAATAAGAGAGTGGCACGTTTTTTTAGTTTGTTGGGAACCCTAGTTTGTTTAGTTTAGTGTTGACGTGGGGAGGCAGGAGGCTGGAATTAATAATTTTTAAAGAAAAAAATCAGTACGGTAAATTGCAAAACAGAATTTTTTTGACATTTTCAGTATGGTGATTGAAGTAATGAGTGCGGTGAAAAAACCTTCACCATGCTTAACTAATGATGTGATTAGAAAGAGGCATGTGTTATCGATATTCTGCACATTTTAGTATGGCAGCGGGCCCTTGTTTGGTATGCCTGTAACTACGTGAACTGAAAGGAAGGAAACTGTGAAAACAGCAATATGCATGTATAGCGTGTATGTCACAAATAAAAGTATGTCACAACAAGGCTTTTAAAAGGATGACATTTATGAACTCCTTCGCGGTGCGAGTCATGTACAGTGTCAAGAAGAGGTATGTTGTGTACTTGTCTGATAAGAAGCAACGTGGTTCGACGGCAAATAATTGTCGTCGGAAAGGTGAGCAATAAATATCAAACGGAGATTATTTTTGACTGTTGCTTCAATCAAGACAAATGTATGGCGGCATAATGAAAATAAAAAAGGCGCCACATGTTTATACTTATCTGTATGAAGGGGAACACGAAATGTAGAACCGGCATATGTTTCCGTCGTCCCGGTTACATGTAGTGAAAAAGTCAAGGTGAACAACAGGTAAAACATTTCGAAAATATGTCGGTACGTCTCCAATACGGGAGTAACAAAAATGTGAAATGTAATGGTAAAGGATATGTCGAAGAAGGTACTAACTATTATTTTATTATTTTTGTATGTTTAATTGATAGTTCCGATATGTGTGTATATGTACACAAATATTGATGTGAATTGTAGGAAAAATAATGGAAAAAAACTGAGTTCTACGAAAAATGAACCAGAAACGGGTATGATTCCCAGTTCAATGAAAATAGAATTACATGAAAATAAGCAGATAGAGGTTATTGACCTGATAACTGATGAGGATGATCAAAAAAGGAATAAGTAAAAAGCGAGAAATAATTCATGAATAGTAATAACCCGCTATATGGCAATATCGAAGGGGAAAAGGAACAATTATTAGACAAAGACATAGGAATAAAAATATGAGGAAATTATGTACAAGTTGATATATGAAAAGCGTGAATATGTCCATTTTCCGAAGGGACATCTCCTTGCTGGCTATAATTTGGGGTTAATAGGGAAAAAAGCAAGACGAAAATGGTACAAACCAAACACTGGAGTGAATCTTCAGACAGTGAAAGACTGTATGACGTTGGTAAAACATTTCGATGCAGTTGTGAATATGTACATCTTGGGGAACGTATTGCACTTTTAAGGAAAAATTGCATTAACATAACCATAGCAGAAACACATTGCTCAATAGAGCAATGTGAAGAAATAGTAAATTTTAAATTATCAATGCTCATGACAGAGGTAAAACATTGAGGTGGAAAAAACAATAGAACTGGAAAAGGAATTGTTTACGATCTAAATTGTAATCTTCATGATGCAAGTAAAAGAGTATGCAGGTGTGGAAGACATATACAAGTACAGTTAAAAAATAACCAAGAAAAGTAAAGAAGTAAGAGAATGTAAGCAAAAACAGTTCAGAAGGGAAGATATGTTTAGATACTCTGAAAAATTATGTAAACGAGGGGAAGTGTATTGTTCACGAAGAATAAATATCAACGAAGGGCAAGTAGGATGTTCTTAAAACAATTGAAATTTTAGATGAGAAAACGTGTTTTTCCACTTTCACCGACGGCTTTGCCAATTGCAAATGTCAGTGTGTCATGAATATTTTTTATAGTAACGAGGTTGTTTAAGAAAGAAAAAGTTTTCGAAAAAAGATGGAAGCCAGTCATAAATGGTATTTTTATGTGAATAATGTAATGCATGTCGCAGAAGAGAAGTGAGAGAAAGAAGAGGAAGTGGATGGTGTAAATGAAGGAGCAGTGCCTAAGTAAGGTGAGTGATCAACATGATGTAATGTTGATAAAGAACGAAAACATAGTATGATGTGCAAGATATTATGTAGAAGGAAGAACTGTCAATTTGTACGAATTGTTATGCAACTAGAAGTGTGAATAGCTGATATGTTCGTAGTTGTATTTATGACAGTAATTAATTAATTTACTGTGTTTCAAGCTTAACGCCTGACAATATGACGACAAATTAATACATTTATTGATTTATTGATGATTTTGTTAAAGAAACGTTATTTCATTGTACGGTGAAAGGATACGCAATATGTATTGTGATAATTACAAATGTTTGCAATTGGATTAAATATAACACCATGAATTACCAATTCATTTTCTGCTGTGGTAATTTGTGACTATTATAGGTACCGGAATGTGTAATTCCTACTATATATGTTATTGGACCATAAACACTGCTATAATAATGATTTCAGGGACAAATATTGTGAACATGTCCGTTCACTTTGTCATGTTAACATATAAAAATATGTATTGTGATTGGACAAACAACATGAACATGACCGACTAGATACAAGTTTCCTTACGTATGAAACTAGTACTTAAAGTTTTGCTACGAAAATTTAGACCAACTTGCAAAGAAACAGTAGCATGAATTCTCCTCCAATACTACGCAAATTAATCATCCATAACTATGACCTCGATTTAACATCCATTATCGTCTTCTCTCTTTGTTATCTCTTCGTACCCCCGTTGTACCCAATTGTCCAATTTACACATTTTTGACCTCCTTTTCTAAATTTTACCAATCAATCCTCCAATATTCCTCGAAATATTAAGCGAAGATAGACCAAATAAGAAGAATGACGAAGCAGAAATATGACTTGACAACTGAATATATTGAGATGGAAAAAACAGTTATGGGAAGGTATTACTAATGGTTGCGGTACGCGATTACGTTCATATCAAACCTCTTTTTTCCTACAGTAAAGCAGTCCCTCGTTGACCAGTTCGAAACTATAATTTAATGTGTATTATACTTATTAATTATTGTAAATATGAAATATCAACACCGTTCTTTCATTGTAAGTAATGGAAACCTGTTGACAAAAGGAACAAGATCACGAAGACGATGTATGATTTCAAATTATACAAAATTCCTTTTAAGTGGAGAATGTGTTAACTTTCTTACAAGAGCCGTATGAAATGTCGTTTGCGCATGGGATTGTGTTGCACGAAAATGACATTTGAAGTAATTGGAACAATTCATAGCTCCGTACTTACTGTTCGTTAGTACTGTGTGCGTATATAGACAATGAGAGGCACATTATGGGCTTGCTCCTGAAATACAAGGAACATCATTCCATGATAAAGTTGATGCTACTCGTGATACGCGGATGTAATATTCTGAAATGAGGTAGGGGATATCGATGAACGTTCATGCAGCTTTATGTCATCTCGCCAATATAATCATGTTTGACATGATTAAATTCGTCGTATGTCAGAAAATATTTGAAAAGCTTGGTCATGTTTGGTCTGGTATACATATCAATCGTGCCATTCGAATTACATCACTCATTAAGCTTTTTGATAATTTTGTTGACCCTATAAGACATGCGCGTGATGGTTTGGATGGTCAGCGTATGGATACAATAAATGTAGCCAACTTGACGGCAATACAACCGAATATGAATTAATCAAGCATAAATTAGAACGTAAATGATCATAGACGAAATGGCCCATGTTCAAGTAATTGTTCCATAGAGAGGACAGAGGAGGGTTGTTCACGTAACTGTAAGAATAGGAATGAAAAAAGTTCGCTATCAACTAATGACGGTAGTAATCGAGGTAATGGAGAATTTAGAGGTTAGTCCAGTGAAAATAGACGCAAGTGTAAACTAGTCAGACGTGGTGATTAAGAATAAGATGATCAAGAAGAGGAAGCTAGGGAAGAAGAGGAAGTGGGGAAGGATGCGGAAGACGAGGCATATGAAGGGGATGGGAAGGTACGAGCTGAGGATCGTGAAATAGTGAAAGATGGTTCAGGTTGTAGTTCTAGAACTTGTGAATACTCAAACAGGCATGAAAATAGAAAAATACAAGTATAAAATGAAACGGATTGTGAATAATATGCATACCAAGAAATGTGGAAATCAACGAAGAAATATATGTTGAAAACAACAAAGGTTGATGATATCACAATAATTTGTAGATTGCTTGTAGTTGAAAGACAGCACAAAATGTGGAAAAAATAGTAATGGTGGTAATATGAATGAATATGATGGATGACATAAGAAGGAACATGATATAATTATTTGAATACGAAAGGAAGGGTCTGTTATGATGAACAACTGAGAAAGAACGACTGTACCGAAATAGATTTATTCTATTGATTGATAGGATATATGTAACAGCCAATAGATAAATAATGTGATCAAAAATTTTGAGAGATTTTTAATGAATATACTAAAATTCGTGGCAATCTTGTAATGAGATGTCAAAATCAGCTCTTTTCATATGCCTAACTGAATTTTTTTATTATTTTTTCTCCTTATTCATTTCGCAAAACAACATGGACATAGTCAACAGCAACACAATAGCAATCCCAACAACAGCAGCAACATATTCCAGTGAACCATTTCCATCTTCTTCAACAACTAAATTAACTGGTTATCAATAACTACATGCATTATGTCAACTATACTTGGAAACATCAACGTAAAGTAGATCTTCAACACCATGAAAAAGAACATGTTTGTCTGCTTCTGCCGTAACAGATATTTAAATTACAACCATTCTCAGAAAAGAGTTTATCTTGACACATTGAATTATGTCCGTTCGATGTGATAAAAAATTAACAAACTGATTTCTGATATCTAGTAAATAATAAATATTTATTCAATCAAACAGCAACAATCAGAGTTCAGTCAATGTACAAAGAAGTAATCGACGTCAAAAATCAATTTATGTACATTACCAGTAAGTAGTGGTTGTACATATGTTATCAAATACAACACTGGTAATAATTTTTTTTGTTGTTTTCGGAAACAACAAAATGCCATTAGTATTAATTATTAGACAATAAATGATAATAGGCCATTCAGATTGTTAAATTAAAAAATGACAATAATTATTTAAATTGATATAGATAACGAAAAGGGGATAACAAGTTTGCATTTTTAAAAGAAGAACATGTAGTTCCAATGTTGATCATGTTATGGTACAACAACAGATATGGTATTTAGATGACATACCTGATAACTCCTCATGTGTCATGTCTGACTTTTCATTTCGTTCAATTACCGGCGTTTCTTATTCTTCTATTAACCAACCAACGACACAAATAACACGTTACTGTACTTACTAATGTCACAAACTTTCTTTTTGTCTTTTTTTCATCAATGCCATCGATTGTAACAAACGGTGTGTAATAACATGTAAAACAACATATACCTATTACTCTGTATCATTATGAAAATCAACATTAATAATCATCAATACCGTAACCATTGTCTGCATAAATGGGCAGAATACCAATATTTAAACAATTTCATAACATTATTTAATTGAACAATATACATACTTACTCAATGTAGGTAGAATAATAACAACGTTAAAAAAACATCATGATTTATGTATATTATAAAAGTATTATGAATAACATTTGAACAAGGCATAGATAATACATGCTATCTATTTGCAGTAAATAAGAATGTTTCTTTTTAGATGGAGGTAAATCACGAACACAAAATATAATTTTCACGTGCAGCTAAATCACGAACATAAAATATAATGTTACAGACTTCAAATGTTGGTACAGAAAGGAATAATTTTTCTTTATTCGCATATTTATTTAATGACTTCTAACACCATGTAAGAAACATATAGTAATAAGAAACAATGATTTTTATCATTATAATAAACATGAAGAAGGGAAAACAATCACAAAATTTTGGATATCTAAGGACTGTCATAGACATTACTGCGAGTAGTGTAATACGCTGGAAGTTGAAAAATAGAATATAGAATTCAAAAAATGATTACACATGTCTGTAACCAAACACTTACATCATTATCAAAAGTGATACATATTTTCAACTATCATATATATACCGTAATGTAGTCATCCTATGGAACGAAATAGTCAAAATCTTGTATTATACTAACATAAATAACAGTTCAAGTAATATACTGCGGAAATAAGAGAAGTATGCACAATGACATCACCACTAAAGCCATAAGTTATAGACAAGTAAGATAATTTTATATTTTCAAACCTTTGTACGTTAATTTAACATCTACATCTATCATGATAACAAAATAATATCTATAATTGACATATATATAACTGAAACAATATAGGTTACATCCAACATAAAATAGTTCCAAAAAAGAAATTAGCATATGCGTTACATTTTACTCAACTTACGCTTCATGTTACCTACCTTACTAACTATCTGTTCACTCGTTGGGAATTCATTTGGAACGGTTAGATCGATCAAACATAATTGCGAAATCATTTCACTTTCAACCATACGAGGTGATATTTTAGGCTTTTGTACTAATATTTTCATTATGCAGTCAGTGTACAACTTCCCTTTGTCCTTCCGTAACGTTCCTCTCTTACAACTAATCCATTTGTCAACATATCTGAGCATTTCTCATTTGATGTATTTCCATTCCCGAAATTTACCTCATTCATCGTTAAAACTTTTTCTCCTATAATACTGTCACCAGTTCGAAATCCACCATGAAAATCAAGTGATGCATTCGCTTCCTTCATTGTACGATGCTTCAATGTCCTTGTCAATTGACTAATTTTTCTAGATATCTGTTGCTCGTTGGGAACATTGTAGTGATGAGGATAGTTTACGCGTATGGCATTTCTCATCATGGCAACACTCATTTTGACCTGGTTCCGCAGTACCGTACTCGAACCATGCACTTATATCTGTTTCATACTCCATGTATTAACACCCAATGTTTCCCCTCTCTTCGGTTTGTATTCCCATGCCTTCATAAACGTTTGTTTTAACATGCTGTCTTCAACTACAACAGAACTTATTGATGGGTTTTTTCCACGTCGTCCATACATTCGCACACCTCCTTCTTTAAATATTGCATCACACGCAATACCTACTTCTCGACTTAGTGTTCTTTTGTCATACATCACCACTTTGCACCTCAACACATATTTGTATCGTTTCGATCTTACTCGGTACCTTTGTAAACACTTCAGACAGGTGTAATTTGTTGCATTACGCCACACAGAGGGACCGCACCCCTCTCGTGGTCCCCCACAAGGTTCATCATCTGTTTCATTTTCATCAACCTGTACTACTACATTACTTCTATCATTGGTCTCTCTTTCATGACAAGCAACATTCTCGTCTTCTGTTTGTTCCATTTTGGACTCGACGAGTTCTAGCTCCGCAATTATATCAGCAGTGGCTGTTTTCTCATATATATAATAACACCGCTTCCATGTATGGATATCACTCATTGATACAATGGTAACACCTGTTTCTTTCCCAACTAATAACGCTGTTTCCCGTCCAAGTAATACCCTGTTCTCAAGCCTACGTATAGTCTCTATCTCGGATGTTGCATTAACACGTTCGTCAGATACATTCTCGTCATAACTTTTTTCAACAACTGGCTTATCGTCAAAAGCTTCTTCATTTCCTATTATTACTTCTAAATCGTCAACATGTCCCATGTTATCTACTTCTTTCTGGTTTGTTATTACTGTGTGGTTGTTACTCTCGAAACAACTGCTTTCATTTACTTGACATGTTCCTTCTTTGCTGTATACGAACCTTTCATTTGATTCACCAGAATACTCGGAACCCAACACATCGTATTGTCCTGGTTTATTTCGCGTAAACTGCATCTCAGCATAGTTTCCAACTTGTGCCAAATCTTCTTTTTTCCACAACCCAATATTTATAAATTGACTATTTATTGAACTCAATTCAACAGCTGTGTTCGGGAGTCCGCCTTCATAAGTTAATGCTTCAAGCACATCCTCCGGCACTATAACATCCATTTGCCGTTCTTAAACATGACGTATGATATGTCTTTTGGCAATCGCAAAATGTGCATCGACCATGTTTTCCATCTTGAGATGTCGGGTGTACTATACCTTTTACATTAAATCCTTTTTCCTCACAAATATGGACAAATATTTCTGAGAATATATCGTTTTTGTAAAATCGTGCAGTATCAGTTATAATCCATAATTTTTCACAGTTCGGTAATTTCTTTCGTACTCTATACAATATTGCTTCCAATATACTTACTGTCTCAACCGAATCCTGACTCGTGTCGTTGTGAACCACATAGTCCACAAAAAATACATCAAGATTATTTTTCGTCTGATTTCCTTTCCTACAATCATCGCGCAATTTTGTTATTTCATCAACTCCTCCGCTTTTTTCTCTTTTTTTTACTTTAACTAGCCTCTCTTTTTCCTTTCTTTCTTTTTCATATTCTTTCTCTGCTGTTGCCCGATAAAAAAACACCTGTCCCATGCCATGGCATACCCCTTTTACCAAAAAATTATGATGTTGACTCACGATGTCTGATAGGCTCAAATTTCATTTCATAGTCCATGAAAAGAACGCACGACGTTCCAACTACATCCATCTTCGCTTCGGTCATGATATCCTCAATTCGTTTTGATTGTGCATATGACCGTTGCATATGCCCCATATACAGCATTATTTTATTCTTACACTCATTCAAACTATTTTTACCGTTTTGCGACATATTGGGGGCAAGTTCTTTGCTTTCATCAATAGCAGAAAATGGTGAAACACATTCATTGCATTTAGTTTCACGTCTTTCGGTTTCTCTACTATCTAGAAACGCAAAACGTATGTCATGCAACGCATCATTGTCTTTATTTGAAATGTGAGTTACATATTTATATTTTAAAAAGTCAGTAACTCCTTGCAGTCTTGACAGTGCCCTATTTTGATTTTCACTACCTATCACTTCCCTTTCCACCATCGATTTCATATTTCCCATGTTCTCATAAACTAGACCATTTAGAATGTAGTCTTCACATGTCTGCCTTTTTAACCCACCTTCCGTTATTGATTTCACCAGTAATAGGAATAATGTTCGTCTCAATTTTCTAAGGTCCAGATTCGGCATATTTTCTGTTCCATATTTTCTTCAAATACTCTCACCTCTTAGCCTTCTCATCACACATGGTATTTTCCGTACCTCACAGTCGCACCTCACTCTTTTCGTTCCCCAAGTCAAATGTTGTACATTGTCAATTCTTAAAATAAACGATACTGCATATTATATTTCCTCATCATTGAAATATCTTCTCCCATGCATATTACTTATTATCTCTCCACTTGCCAGCAGATCCAGCCAGTCATCTCGAGCCCTTTTCCTCGCTAAACCAAATGCACCACTTTTGTACCTTTTCTTCGATTCACTATCGAGACATTGTAATGTTCCCTGATTTGTTCTAAAGTCAGCAACTTCAATCCCTCCCGTCTCTTCACTACACACTTCTTCCTCCATATTTATTCCAATTGCTGTCTCCTCCATTCTCTGTTCAGATTCATCATCTTTACTCGATTCGTTTCCGTCTGAAAAATGTTTTGTTTCCTCGTTCAATAATCTTTGTACCTCAGACCCAAGTAAATGTGCAAATAGGCACGCTTGTATAATTCGTTTTTCTACACTGCCTTTTCTTTCCTTTTGCAATACTCTGACCATTCCATCCACCATCTTATTACTTGTATATTTTTCTTTAAGTAGTTCTTCATAAAGGCCATTTCCATCCTGTGGTAGTATTACAGGCAAAAATTTTCTTGTGCACCTGTCAGCAGCTTTTATCAATGCCTTTCGACATTTCAATGGTAATTCTTTCGCTGTCTTGTATTTTGTAAGTCTTTCCGGTATATTTCTGAAACCAAAACGGGTTATTTTGTTCGGTTCGAAAACTTTCGGTGCGGACGACGTAAACACTTTCTTCCATGCCTTTTCCCCACATAATAATTAGAGCACATCGACGATGAATGAGTTTGCTTCATTCATAGTCCCATTGTCGATCCCTTTTCCGGTTTCACACATTTAGAAAAATTTTGTTAGAAATGTTTTCGTTCTGCGAGTAAAATTTCAGAAATTGTGCATGCAAAGCGCAGCACATATTTGTTATACATGACAATATTGAGGTACAACCGCGTGATCCTTACCATATGAAATACAACCACGGAACATGTATCACACGCTTGTAGGGAAAAATATGCCCTGTCTTCAATATTTTCAATATTTTTTCAAACTTAGGGTGACACAGGTATTGATTGGTCCAATAGTACGAAAATTCTTACTTTTTTAAGTTATTCTCTTTTATACGAAACGTCGCAGGTGTCGTTCACCTTGACCTAATTCATTCACCTTTTTAATGAATCGTTTTTTTCGCATATTTCAAGTAGTTTCCGCATTCAATAGATGTTGTGCGAGTAATGATAACTCTTAACTATTTCTTATTTATCCTGCCACTTCAATTGTTTTCGTCCCTTCGTTGGTTTCGCTAAAGTCCCTACCAACTTTTCTTGTTTCGCAATGATTCTTAGCATCTTTCGCTTTCCCAACCTGATCTAGGTACAATTTTTTCAAAGCGGCGATTTATTTGTTTTTTACACAACAATGTAGTAAAATTGGCAGACAGTTATGAAAAATTGACACTGACGTCGCTATTTCAAGTTACTATCTTACCATATTACTCATACACATTACTATTCATGTTCTGTACGTGACTTGCATTTTTATGTGTCAATTCACAGCATAATGTTGTTATGACACATAACCATGTGTATGTTTATGTCTTTCTGACCAATCATATTCATGTAAGTCACGCTCTTTTCCAGTATGTGGTAGCCGTCTGATCTATTTTCTACGCCGTTTCACCGTTACACAGGTCATGTGTTCATTGGTTCATGTTTTGCTCATCTTCCCACGTGTATCACTAACAGAATTTGTGTGCTGTGCCGTTTTAAAAATGGAAGATCCTGTTTTTCTGAAATCTGATATTCCTATATCCGTTAAATGCTGAGAATCATACCTTTCAGATGAGCCAATAAGCACCAAGATCCCCTCATTAGTCTTTATTCTAGGTTCTCATCGACATCAAGCTTGAAATTGATTGAAAATCCAAAAGTCTAACAGGAGCCGAGAAAATTGCAAAAAGAAAATCCCAAAGAAAAAATTTATTTTCTCGGTCAGAATTATTTTCAATTTTTTTTTATAATTTTTTTTTAATTTTTTTTTTTGTATTCGGATCGAGGAAGTAAATTTTCATATTTTTTTTGATCCTTCATAAACCAACGACACCAAAACTATAGAAGGATGAACAATAGCAACCTCAGTGACGATGAAAGTTCCTTCGAATCAGGCGTAGATTACGTAAGGAAATATTTCGATGACATGTATTCATTGTGCACATGTGACCCACCCTGCCAGCTGAAGAATTTTGGGAAATGTCACAATGTTTTTCAAATAGGAAAGAACAAGAAAGAGTCAATTCTATCCGATTCATGCTCTTACCACTTACTTCCAACAAAAATACAAATGAACTCCTTTATAACACGAGACATATTGACGCAAAAAAGCAAAAATTATATCACGACAATTCACCAAATACTTCTTCGTCAGTGTGCGGTATTAAATGTATTAGACTTTGTCGACATGTTTTTGCAGGAATTGTACAGATGAATCCAAGAACAGGCAATAGGAATGCACAATCTATTTCAACTTCTTAATGTTGCAGTATATAAACCTGACCTACACAAAAGAAGAGAAAATATTCATACATCTCAAACAATAGTTGCGAAAACATTTTTAGACAATTATGGTGATGAACATGCTTTGGCCTGTCCAACTGGATGGGGTTCATCAGATGATCATCCTATTCTACTGCTACAGAGCGATACGAAACGTGAATCTATGTACGTAGAATATAAATTGAGATGGTAAAGAATGATGGAATATCACAACCAATAGCAACAGTTACAATAAAAAGTTACATGCGATCAAGATTCTCCTTTAACAAAAAATTCATTCCTGAGGGTATGGAAGAGCCAAAATCCATATTTACGGATTTCAAACCAGGGTCCAACTTTTACGGTACTTGCACTGAACTTGAAAACTACCTTTCATTACAAATTATTTCACCAATTGGTAATGAATACCAAATTGAATCTTTAGAAGCATCCTTAGAAAATCATAGGATACAAGCTGGTACAGAATTTAACCATTACCGACATTTAATGAAAGAATGTCAAAACGAATGTAGTGGATATGTTCATCTAGTGTTCTACTTTGCGGAGAAAGTTCTGCTTCCTAGTTTACTACGTAAACCAGCGCAACTACACTTCATTACTGGATTTAAGTATGACTTCTTCGGAGTTCTGATAAGTAATTTGAATAAAACGCATATACATGGACAGCCGGAAGGTCATTGGCCAGGTGGGAAGACAGTGGATGAAGTAGCCTCTATGTCAAGCTATACAATTGCTACTGCAAAGTTTTTATTCCCAAACAATAGTCGCAATTTGAAACTCCATGCTGACAATTGTGGGGGGCAGAATAAAAATCGGTTCCTTCTTTGGTATTTTTTATGGCGAGTAACCCTTACGATGGAAGATACTATAGAATTATATTTTTCAATAGCAGGACATACCAAAAATCGTTGTGATGGGGCTTTCGGGCTGGTAAAGCGAGAATTAAAAAAGCAAAATGTAATTTCACCGAAGGATATGATGAATGTGATTGATAGAAGCTCGGAATCAAATGTATTTCTTCCGGCTGTAGATTTAGATTGGAGCAAATGGAAAAGTTTCTTGGAAAAACTTTTATTGTATGCCATCAACCTTCAAATTCCATCAGTATCACGTTTTCCGTTTTTGTAGATCTGATCCTACTTCAGTGAATTCGAAGCGTTTGAGCACTGATAATAACTGGGAGACATTTAGGTTTCTAAAACGTACCGTTAGTGTTCAAGAAGTTCTACTTTTTACAGCAGCGAACCTATTGTCAACTAAGTATAAACAGATTATCACACCATTATGTGATGTTCCGTTTGCGTACGAGAAAACTGGATTAGGATATTTGAAAAAGAACGTTGTACACCGTTATTATAAAGATGATAATGCAACGGAAACAGCTTATTTTGGGAATGGAAAATAATAAAAATCCCGTTCTCGACATTTTTTTTGTGTAAACATTTTACATTCCCCAATCCTGTTCTCGACCAATGTGACTCATACCTACCATATATCCAGTTCTGATCGGCCCATTTTAATTCTGTTTACACCAGTGTTTACAGCATTTCAGTAGCCACAAATTTCATGTTTTATAAAAATATGGAAAAACAATCATTTTCATCATATCTTGGAAGTACCAAAAACAGTATCTTCCATTTTTAAAACGGCACAGAACACATTTGAGGTCGACTAAGTCCACGTGTAGCAATCAATTGCACCAGAACGCTTTATCGCTATCTCCGACATTCTCCAAAAAAGGGGTGTTTTAAGTAGCTATAACGATCAGGTAGTTTCCATAGTAGATGATGTATGATCTGCTTCAAGTAAGTTGATGAAATGTACTAACAATATCTTCATACGACTAGAGTTTCTTTGAACAAAATTGTAGTCTCAGTCTTTAAATCACTATTTCATTCCTAAAAACAATATGATTTACATCCACAACTGATCGGTTATTAAAATACCCCGATAAAATTTGGTAAAGGAACGTTATGAAACCGGTTTCCCCGATAAATTCCCATAGTTTGACGCATCTTGGAAATGATTAATTTCGAATAAAAATTTCAGCATATACAGATCAAACCCCATGTGTGCGCACTATAGAAGAAATTTCTAACTGGAAAAGAAAATAATCCCAGAAATTGAATATTCAATTTTTGGTATTTTTTCTTTTCCAGTTGGATATTTTGTCTACAATAATATACACAGAAAGCAGCACCGTTTCGTTTTTTCGTTAAACATTTTTGAGTTGCTACACAGCCTGGATTTATACTGACGGAAAAAGCACTATGGCAGAAGTGTTTTCTCGTCGCACAAGTTGTGCCAAATGTACTGCATGCGTCCAGTTTTTCATTTCAAAAATTCTTTGACTCGTCTCATGCTATAAAATTCCCATTCACATTGCTCCAGAATATCTACAGCCTCCCACCGTTCATATTCTTTGAAGCTACCAGAATCACTTGCTCAGTATATAAACTGTATGGCTGACCGTCCTTATTCTGGAGAAATGAAAACTTCTTCTACGCCCACATTTCTAACTTAGCGATGTGAGTGTAGAAGAAGTTTTTATTTGCACTTGCAAAATATTAACTTTGCAAGTTGAACTTGCTCTGCGAGGATTTTTTGAAAACCTAGTACTTGCATAAATCAGAAAAACACAACACAAGACAAGTTGTACTGCGGGAAGTAAATTTAATTTAATATAGCAGGTTACAGTTTTTCATTACTATATTCCGTTCTATATAAACATCATGTTGAATGACTTGAGATTATTTCAAGCATTGAGATTAAACATACATATTTTCAATACCAGTACTATACAATTTTTTTCGAAGAACGTACATACTACTTAGTGCACCTCCTTAATATTGTGTCAGTCTCTCCTCCTTTTTCACGACACGTATCAATGATGTCTTCTGTTATTTTCATACATGCAGTTGAGAACCCCACCTGTGAGCTGTGGTGTAATACGTTTTACATATAAGGTCACTCTGAGCTCAATTTTTGATCCTACAGTACTCGTCACGAGTTGTCACGTTTGGTCACGATTAGTCACGTCCTGTAGTTTTTCGCGCCAAGCCAGGATCGACCGATTTGGAACATAGCCACGTGTACTGACCTACATTACGCCCCATTTACCTCCGATCGGCAGGAAACGAGACCTAATTAAGGGAGTATACACGTAACCACTTTAATATTAATAAAGACAAGCACCTTTGAGACTTAAAATACCTCGAACTTGGGTTCGTCATCAAAAAATAATCTCTTCCGGCTTCGGGAAGCTATTCACCTTGCTCGTGCAAGTCATTCCTCCTCGCATACAAGCAACGTTTGTAGTGAAATGCACCCAGAGAAAGGTGCAGACGAGTCACTAAAGGTGTTCGAAGTCTTCTTTCCGGAAGCTCGTAGGTTTTTGCACTTCACCAAAAAGGGAAGGAAAGGCAGATGAATGCAAATAAATGTAGTGCTTGATTTTCCGACGAATAGTCGTATCGGGAACTGAACTGACGAAAAGAGTCGATGGAGTGCTGATTGCGAAAGCGCACTTCGTACGGGAGTATAGGGTGATCGGATGACTACCTCGTGAGAAGTGGGGTTGGACGACGGTACTACC
>JAULBU010013145.1:0-44778 GCA_032358235.1 Odonthalia washingtoniensis | reverse complement strand
AGAAGCGGATGATGAAGAAGTAAAAGAAGAGGACGATGTACGATGGCCACAATTGGATGATGATACGGAAGACACGGATTTGGTTTTGACGAGGATCGGTAATGCCACCAACTTCAAGTTGGTGGAATCATCTATCGTCATGACTGGAGCATAAATTATCAAATAACATCTTCCTACACGGCAGATCGTGCGAGTCTGACATGAAATCCGACTTGTGAGGGCGGAGTCCGCCCTCGTCACCATTAATAAGCAACTGAGTGAGGATTTCCGCTCAACTTTAGATGGAGTGAGGTTGGATACGGCAGCCAATAGATAATCGTTGATGATTAAATCACACTATTTGGCGTAGAAGAGGGAATTCGGACTACGATTTCCACTAAGACCTCCCTCCAGAAGAGGATTGCAAGGGATACGGGGAAATAGAAAGGTGTTCGGGGAAATATTAATACAAATCCCAATCCATGCCCTTGATATGATAATCGACATAGATTTTTCAATCCTAGAAGAGGACGTACCATCACTTCTATCTAACAAGGGCATGATATACAATGGCCTTGTCTCAAGTCTGCAAGGTAATTACTTAGATGTCGGCAACATCCACCAGCCATTATCACTGGAAAATTACTTCTTTGTATACGGCTGGTCCGCTAAAAGTACCCCTTTTCTCTTTACAAGAAACAAGGACTCAGACGTATACATCGAAGTTTTGGCCACCCCTCAATTCGGGCGACCCTCCAGCTGCTGAACCGGACATCAAGTACACGCCTGGATGCTGTCATCTTGAAATTGTTGCAGGAAATGACTGATGGTTGCAATATATGTAAAGTAAATGGTAGTACTCCCCGCCGATTTAAGCTCACAGTTGATACGGAAGAATTGAGGTTTAATCATCGCTCGATAGTTGATTCCATGTTTTTAAATTCAAGACCAGTCATACATATGGTAGATGAATTCACCCAATTTACGACAGCAGCGTTCCTTGAAAACCAGACAGCAGACGAGATCTGGAAATCACTTTCACTTCTTTAGATCCAAGGACCACCTAAACGAAGGCCAGGGTTCGTCCTACATATCGAAAGAGATGAAGAAAAGGCGTCCGCCGTTGGAATAATAATCCAGAAGCACCCATTGAAATGCCTGGGTCGATTGGTATTGTAGGAAGATACTACGCTCCGTTTCGAAGCGTATATCAGAAAATCAGGTAGATGATAACTAGAAATGAAAGGAATGACGGCGACTTCCTCCAAATGGCCGTACATTCAGTGAATGCAACAATGGGACCAGAAGGACTCTGCCCAATGTTGCTCGTCTTCAGCGCACCACCTCGGCCTGCAAGAGTGACACCATCTGATAACCAAGTAGAAACAAAGAAGGCAGTTAAAGTAGCAAAGAAGGCAGCGATGAACGAACAATCTAATAGACGCGTTCCTTTTGCCTTTTGTCACCTTGGAGGAACCAAATCTGTGGAAGTATCCAAAAGGCTACGGGATCTACCAGCAGGTTCACCAGTATTGGTGTACAGAACGACGTCTAAAAGTTGGAGAGGTTCTCATAAATTCGTATCCATCGGAGGTGAGACGTTTTTCGTCCAGTTACGAAGAGGTAGGAAGGTCTCTAGATCCGTGTGCATAAAATCTTCGGTAAAATACAATTTTGGAAGCAACAAGACAACGTTAGATGATACATGTGGTGATGATTAGGCAAGTATGGGAAACGAAATCGAATCACATCTCGTTGATACGGAAAGAAATGTTGAATTAAAGAAGGGATCGACGGAAGAACAGGCCTTCGCATCATCCCTACATGCCTAATTATCGGGGGCCCTCAAGGATGGCACGTTTGTCCCGATTCATGAATCGAAAGTAAATGGTAAACGAATATTTGGATGCAGATTCATTGATGAGTTGAAGAAAATAGGAGAAGGGCTGAAAAATAATAGCAGGTTAGTGGCTCAAAATAAACAGTTACACAGATGATGACGCATCTTCAATTGATACAAAAGCACCTACTGTTCAACGATTTTTCAACGCACTGCATTATCAATAGCCGCTTCCATACCTACATTGAGGTCGTATACACTCGATATAACACAAGCGTATATTCAATCCCATACAGACTTAGAGCGAGAGGTATACATAAAGTCACCGAAGTAACTGGCATTACCTGATGGATATGCGTTGAGGGCCGTCAAACCTTTTTACTGTATCCCAGAATCCAGGCTGCACTGGTACCGTACCTACCTACAACACCATCTTGAGACGCTCAATATGAGAAGAGGGAGAACTCATCCATGTGGACTATTAAAAAGGAATGAAGGCAGGCTTGATGGGCTCATACTCCTCCAGCTAGATGACTCGTTGGGTTTTGGTTCCGACGATTTCCTCAAAACAGAATAATTGGCTTCCGCTTCTTTCAGATGAACACCCAGAACTAAGATAACACCAAAAGCAACTTCATTCAATGGCACTGTGTTATCATCAACACCAACTAAATGCTTCCACATCAATCAACAAGATAAGATAGGAATACTAAAGCATCCATAAGCACAGAATGACTTTGTGAGCCAACGTGCTCTGGCTCAGTATATAGGAGTTAGTGGCAGACTCTACATATGTGATCCTATACAATTGATAGCACCTGTATCCGATCCGACGACTGAGTTGGAATACAAATCCATAAAGAAGACTATAAACCTCTTGCAGGATACGACGGAAGTTGGGCTGAAATACATAAAGTTGTACTTACCATCTGTGAAATTGGTATTATTATCAGACGCATCATTTGAGAATGCCGCAGAACTAAAAAGCCAACTTGGCTATTTAATTCTTATGGTAGACAAGTTGAACAACCGCAATATTATCCATTACAGATCCAACAGATGTAGACGCATAGCGCGATCTGTTATGACCGCAGAAATTCAGGTCATGGTTTTTGGGTTCGATTACACTTTCTTCATCAAGGACTTGGTTGAAGAAATATTGGGACTTCCGTTGAAAATAGAAGCAATGGTTGATAGTAACACGGTCTTCATCGTTGTTTGTAAAGACGGGTCCACCACGGAGAGCCGACTTCAAATAGACATATTAACCATCCGCCAAAGCTACGACGAAGGAGAACTAAACAGGATTTCGTGGATCTCCTGTAACACCAACCTGTTCGACTCGCTAAAAACGAATGCTATCCAAATATTCACCTCTATACCAGATAATGGAATCAAACAAGTTTCCATTAAAACCACAAGGTTTGGTAACATCATCGCACAACAAGGAAATCCTTGGAGTTTTGATGTAACAAATCGATGACCTGTTCATGCTGATGGGGAAAGGTGAAAAGGAGATTGAAAAGTAATATGATGATGATGAAGATTGAAAGGAAGGATTATGACGACGATTGATAATAGTAATATGATGATGATGATGATGGTTGAAAGGGAGGAGGATGATGAAGAATAGGATGATGATGCTGATGATGATTGATAGTTAGGATGAGATGACGATAGATAGTAAGATTATGACGATGATGATGATCGCTATTAGAATAAAGATAACGGGGATGATGATTGATATGTGGATGGTAGTTGACGTAGAATAGAGTGGAGGAAGTGAAGGATAAGGGAATTAATAAAAACAAAGTAATATTAGAAAGGAAGAATGATGATAAAGTGAGAACAGGACGAGCAGATGAGTACATGATGATAGAAAACGCCAGAGATGAAGGAATGAATGACGAACGGACGAAGCATAGATATCCTTGTTAGAAAACAGTGACGGTACGTTCTCTTCTAGTATTGAGAGGTTTACGTAAATTGAAATACCAAGTTTTTTGAATGGAATATGTATCATCATCTCACCCAGGACCTTTCCTAAACCACCAATGCCTTTTAGACTCTTCATCGTGGATGCTCTAATCTCTTTCTTACCGAACTCTCTTTGGTATGCCAGATACTGTGACTTGCTCATGACGGATCATCTGTTGGCAGCGGTTTCCAGTCTGATTCCGTCGAACGGTCCCGTATCTTCTCTTCCCTGTATGCTTATTACGGCATATGCCTTGTCTTTCTCATATGTGGTGCCGTGGAAGAAAGCGTTGTTGGCCAACTTCCACTCCAGTTTTAAGGCATCTATTGTATTTACGAGGAACACGTCCGCTTCATCATCCTCTCCACCGTCGTCAATCCACCGAAGGAAGTCACCATCTGCTTCTTTATCTTCATCCTCTTCGCCTTCTCCGCACGTCATGTGCACGACCACCGCCAGATCGCCACAGTTAGGAGTGTTTGGGGATGGTTCCTTTGTAGTTTGTCGATGACCGCAATGACCTCTTCGCGGTTGTGACGCGTGTTGGCCTTGTGATCTTTTCCGCAGACAAAACATCCTTTCACACCCCGCATCCACGCAGGGCTCTGGCGGATTTGTCTCAGTTTCCATTCCTGGGGTCTTCCGCCTCGTCCTTGTCTGGTTGGCCAGGGAGTTTTGGTCTGGCGCTTTCCGTCCCCTCCATACGTTTTCCCAGGGAATATAATACTTTTTCTTCCTCCACGTCTACCACGCAAGCCGAATTACTACCTGCAGATCGGGGCTTGTCGTACAGCTGATTTGCGATTCTGTTCACACATTGTTGACTGGTCCTGGGCATGCGATCCAGTATCGTGGTCTGTATAGAAGGGATGGAAACAGCTGTCATGAGTTGATCTCTGAGGAATTGGTTCCTGTAGTACGTATCATCCAGTTGATTCTGGAGTGATATTAATGTTTCCACGAACTTGCGGAATATCGATACTTCCGATTCTGTCGTTTCGTCACACATGGCGGTCGTCAGTGACATGGATTGCCATTTTTTTAGTATCCTCGACTTTTGGTCGTCACTGTTTTACCATCTCCTCAGCATCGATATCTCCTAATCCTCGCACCTCCCACATAGTTTGTGTAATAATTAAAGGTATCGCCCGTCAGCATCACGGGAACAGATTTGAGTTTCTCATCTGAGGTAAGCTCACACATGGTGGAAAGTTTGTCGAAGAAGTTGATGCGCTTGTCGAGATATTCGTCCCAACTTCCGGAGAATTAGTGTTTTCCCACAAAAGCTCTCATTAGGCCGTCAATTCTCAACCTTTAGTTGTTATCAAATAGTTCTTCTTGCTGGTCTTCTCTTCTCCTTGGTTCTATTTGTTCTTTCTCCGTTTTCTTCATCGGACTGTATCTTCCGTCATCCTCCCCGTTGCTTGAGTCGTCATCTTCATAGTCATCGTCGGGCGGGCGGCTGCCTATGATCATTTTCATCGTGCCTAGATTGGCTCTGGATTGGCCGTTCATTACTTCTTCAGTCTTAATTTCTTCCATCCCCTTTAGCCTGTCTGGTTGAATGTAGTGGACTTTCTGCTCCCCTTTGATACCTTTTGTGTTCTGTGTGTGGGTTAGAGGAGGCTGGTTCTGCAGTGGTGATGGGGTTGGCGTCTAGGGTATATGCTGGTATCTGAATAGAAGATATATTAGATCCTGGACCTTGTCCACTATTCTTTCGATTTCGACTTAAACGTCATTCTTAGTCATGGATGTCGTCCATTTTGACAGAATTGACCTTCTCCACCTTTTTATGGTTTGTGGACGGATATGAAGTTATGCATTCGATCCAAATGTCTTCCCCCTTTACCTATATTTCTCCAGACGTTACCAATAGCTCTTCTCCCAGCTCATGGGTCTTCTTCATGTAATCCCTCTTCTCAGCATCCGTTGCGTCTGCGTAGAGAGGGAGTCATTCTCTTTGCCGGCGTCTTTGTGAAGAGTTTAAACAGTCAAAATAGTCTACAGCTGGAGGCTACTGGATTAGATTATTTTTATTGGTAACGATCAGTGGTGGGCTCTGGGAAAAAATAGGAAAGTTATAATATATGTATCTGAGTTACACGATTCGTGTTGAGGCTCTTGGCTAGCCTTAATTCATGCTTTTCTATATTCGGTTTTTATGTTATAAATCACTAGCCTGGTATCCTCTTTGGTTGCCACTCGATGTGACTTAGTTGTCCATGTTGTCCATCAGTTACCTTCGTAATCGATTCACGGACTAGTAGGCTCGCGACCCTTGTGGTGACGCGTCAACAACCCTAATTCGCGGTAGCGCTACCTACAGCTGCGAATGATGCTAGCTAGCAAGTAGATTGTGTCACACATAGGATTTCTCCCAGTGCACCGTGTGACTCCTTCTCGTGATCTGCCCTCCAAGTTCAAGGTTCGCAGCGGCTTCGTATCTCTCGTGGTTTAGGTGAAATGGGGGGTTTGGGTTATGTTAATCTGTTATCTTTACTATTTCCTCCTCTCCAGCTTTGATTGTCGATCTTTTATACCGTCCATACCAGGTGAAGATTATGGTTTGATACGTGTAATATTTTCCCTCTCTATTAGATTACCTTCTAATTCTATTTAATTTCCTAATTTCGTATACGTGTCCTCCGTACTATACTTTCGGCATTTTGGATATAAATTCATATGATAACTCTATAAATTCATATCTGATTCCATTTTTCAACTAGGTTTTACTATCCCATACCTTTGACCAACATGTCACCAACATACTTTCTTTATTGTTACCACAAACATCTTTCTGAACGGGTATGTTCGCGTGGTGTCCCGTATGTTTTATCCTTGACATTCAAACGTATATTAATAACGTTATTAACAATTCTTGGAATGGCGGTTTGATCTGGATGCCCTACTACAGTTAAGAAGCTTCACGGGGATCGATATTTAGGACCTTATTTGTCCCCATCGACCCTATTCGTGGTCGACGCTGGTCCGGTACAGGTATTCGCGTGGGACCACCTTGCTCCTCGCCACAGTAGTTACACTGTCCTCGAGCGTGTTTTAGTCAGAAAATCTCCCTTCCGGTTTCGATTTGATCTTTCGACCTAGTCTGTTGGTTCTATCGCTTTCCTTTGTTATCTGTAAATGTCTAACTTTTATTCTTTTCTTTCATTCGGATGCTGCGAGAAATGCTATATAACGATATAAAGTATAATTCGAACTGAGTCGTGAAATGTAGATACATGTGTCGTAGAATCCCTTTTGAGTTCGACACGTGTGTGTTAGATATAATCCGTCCTCTCATTGGACTACTGAATCATTCTATTCAGATACTGTAGTGTGTGTGTTGGAAGGTAAATCATTCGCTACCTGAATAAATAAGTCATCGTGATTCAGAGAATGCAGTGCGTGTGTTGGAAGTTAAATAATTCGTTACCTGAATAAGTAGGTCATTATTATTCAGATAATGCAATGTACGGTAATTCCATGACACTGTATGTTTCTTGACACTGTATATCCCCTGTTATACTATCGCTCCTTATTCACGGCTTACCTTTTACCTATATGTTTTCCCTTCCCTGTTTGTCTTGTGCCACTTTTCACGTCTTCGTCATCAATATAATTATTATCAACATCAATATTTTATTATCATCTCCAGTATCAACACTTTCATCATATTCATCATCTTCATCATCTTCATCATCATCTTCATCATCAATATTACCATCTCCATCATCAACATATCATTATCATTATCATCTCTATCATCAACATATCGTCATCATTGTCATCTTTAACATCGTCAACATCACCATCGAAACATCATCGTCAACATCGTCAACAATCACCTTCAAACATCATTAATAATAGCATCATCAACCATTATCATCACCCATCATCGTCAGTATCATCCTCAACATCTGCACTAACATCATCATCAACCATCATCATCAATATTATTCTCAACATATGCACTCTTTTCGTGTTCCATGAACCGCTCGGACGATTTAATCATTTGCGATGATTCGACACATTATTCACTATCCTGGGATGTCACAATATTCGATGTGCATTCATCCGGTGGCTTACTTTTTCTTATGCCGACGTGTTCGGTCATACAAAAATCTCTGCACGTTCCACCTTAACGTTTCCAAGATTATCACAAACAGAATTGACTTCATGATTATCATAATCATAATTAACATCCTCGTTAAGTGCATACAATTTATTATGAACTCCATAGTGTTTAGAAAAGGTGTTCTCCTTGCTGATTGCATATGAATCATCTTCGTCTGGACCGACGCATTCTTCATCGTTAGAATCCGAGCAGTCTTCTTCACTTTTAGAATCTGAATCGTCCAAATCTGAGGCATGTCCAACGTGTCACCATGAGTCAAACGGACGAAATCAAAAAATTCAACATACCTGATAACGAAAAATGTTTCATCAGCCAGCCAGCGATGATCCAATATAATAGTGTAAACACGAGGCCAGATGTGAGTGCAAGTGTCCAACTATTGGCATAAGGAGCTGAAAATACGACTGCAGAAGAATTTGAATTGTTGAAGAAGACGATACTCCATCTAATGAAGACAAAAGAATCTGGCCTGACTTACCGAAAATTGGACTTGAGCACCGTTAACATTGTATTGTTATCAGACACAAGCTTTGCAAACGCACGCGAACTACGAAGCCAGCTCGTTTGTATCGTTCTAATGATGGATGAGACTGGAACCTCCAACATGGGGCACTATGGCTCATCCCGATGTAGACGCGTGGCCCGTTCAGTAATGGCTTCTGAAATCCACGCCTTAGTTCTGGGATTCAATCAAGCTTATGTCATTCGAATTATTTTGGAGTAGATCATGGGTAGAGATATTTCCTTAGAAGCGTATGTTGCCACCAAAACCGTTTTCAACGTCATAGCGAAAGACGGAAAGACGATAGAACCAAGGCTTCAAATCTACATATGTGCATTGCGGGAATCGTACTCATGGGGAGAATTGATGAAGCTTGGATGGATGCCTGGTGGAGTAAACCCCCCGGACGCGTTTGAGAAACAACTTTTCAGTACGTCTTCACCTTTGTGAAAATTGGTGCACGAGAGAACAGGTGAATTATCACCAGTTGGATGGGCGTTGGTAGGAGCGGTTTCAAACAAAATAAAAACGCCTGAGTGTCGAGATGATGATGACCGCATTTGTTCGCAACAATCAGACGTATAAAATAGTGATATGAGAAACGGGAATAGAAGGAGCCCAGAAAATGGAACCCAAACATACCCAGCAATTGACACCTAATGTCATACATGTGACCTAATGTCATACAGGTGAATTTGGCGCCCATTCCGGAATTTTGGAAAACGTAAACAAGGAATCTAGGGACAGTACTTTACAGTGTTTTACACGTTTTTAAACCCGTTTAAGGGGACTTGGTCGTACAGTATTTTACACGTTTTAACTCCGTTTTGGAGGACTAGAGTGTACAGCATTTTACACGTTTAGGATTAGATGCGATTGCAGGAATTAATAGGCAGTATTCATTTGAGGCACTGTATTTCTGTATGTACGATGATCATGGGAAACTCGTCGCCGACAGGCTACTCGTGTGTATGAACTAGGACAAAAATAGCATTTCGTGTTAAATACGAATCCAAATCATATTTCAATTAGGAAAGAAAAATGTGTCAATAAACAAAAACTACAACAAATGCGAAAGCAACAAAAACTTGGTATTTTGACCAAACCCCCCATCCCGGAATAGGAAAGAACCATTGCATCCCTCCAAGCACGAGGTTGTCCTGAAAGGGAAGCTGTCGTCGCATCGCAGTTCTCACCAGAACCACAGCTAGCCGTGAATTGGGGCTGGGAGACAGACACACTGAAACAGTGCGGGTGTCAATAGTACGCACTTTAAGACGCTAGAGTGGAACCCAGTGTCAGTACGTACTGATCAGGCATGCGTTGAAAAGGCCCACGTCGTAGTAACAAAGCGCACCAAGTGAATATTAGTCAAAAGATAAGGAGGTCTGGGACAGGAACATAAACAGGCAAGGTAGAAAAAAGCTAGGGACGGGAGAAGAACCGGGACTCGCAATAAAAATAATGGGTCGAATGTAGAAAGCACAACACGCAGCCAACTTTGTCCGCAGCCAAAACAATCCTCTCCTCGTCCTTCTATCTGGTGTCCGCGTTGATCTGCCTGGTCGCCAAAAAGATGCTGCATGCCAGTGCTATCTTGGACATGGGGGTGGGATACAACATCATCCACCAATTGGTCCTGCCTCCTAGTTGGGAAATATACTTAATCTCCAATGCAACACTGCTCCAACTTGGGGATGCTAACGGTAACACACTTTTCCTTCTTGGCTCAGTTCCGTTGTATCTCCGACCGGGGAACGCGACAAACATATCTTGCTTCTATGTCGCGTCCTCCTTGGTCTGCAAGGTTTTGATAGGAACCATATTCCTATCACGATTCGTTCCGGCCATTCGGTCCAACGACGGCACTGTCGAATTAACACGGGCACGATTCCCATCTTGGTACATAACTAGATTCCCACGGAAGACGATGAATCGGTGAAGGGCCCCTCTTCCCCGCTTTTGAACCACTCCCCCCAACAAGGACACACATCCGAATCTTCGAATCAATGACGATCCCTCCAATGTCTCAGGCGTATCTTCGCGTCGTCATCGAGGTTGATGGAACGATTCATATCGAGCTGAATAATTCCCTGTTCACGCAAACGGGTCTCCGCGTCGCCAATGGAACGCACGACATATTTCACTCACGCCCCGCGGGCCATCTTGAAAGATATGAACGTTGCATACGTGGTGCGTCACCCGACTGTCCTCGTTTCGCTCACTGGACGGGTGCGAGTGAGATCTCAACATTACTGGCCTTGCTCACGAACGTAGTCCAAGACGTCCAAACCAAGTCGACGAGCGACTCAACCAACATCTCGTTTCTCCCAATCCAAGGCTAGTTTTCCGACGTTGAAACAGTGGACGTCCCAATTGCCGACCCCTTCGACTCATCTCGGCCAGTAGATCCCTAACCCATACCCGATTGTCGTGACACTGTCGACCTCGCACACGTCGACGAACCTTCCCTCCGAGAACGCATCCTCTCCATATTGGAAACTCATCAGTCCATGTGGAACGGTCGCTTGGGAAAAATTAAGGTGACCGATCGTCGTATCGCGTTGGGACCCAACACGCGACCGACCCATCAGCAATATTACCGGTCTGGTCCGAAATCCCGGGCCATCCTAGAGGGACACATCCAATCCCAACTTAAGGCGGGGGTCATCAAACCCGCTCAAAGTGAATGGGCGATCCCCATGGTGTTAGCACCCAAACACGATGGGACGCTTCACTTTTGTGTCGATTAACGGCATCTCAATAACTTCACCATTCCTGATACGTACCCATTACCACGTACGGATGACTGCATCGACAGCCTTGGCGAAGCAACAGTCCACCCTCTTATGCCAATAGCGGATATTGGCAGATGCCCGTGGAACGACAGGATAAGGAAAAAACGACCTTCACCTCCCACTGCGGCGCATTCCGTCACATACGGATGCCCTTTGGCCTCCGGAACGCGTCCGCCACTTTCTAGCGGATGTTGGACATAATCCTCACCGGTGTCCAATGGAAAACTTGCTTGGTGTACTTGGACGCCGTCATCATATTTTCCAAATCCTTGGAAGAACATGTGAATCATGTTGATGACGTCCTTGAACTCTTTGGAAATCAGGGCATCTCTTTGAAGCTCCGAAAGTGCGAATTGTTCCAGCAACAGGTGAAATATCTCGGACACGTCCTACTCCTTGGGAAGCTAGCCATTGCAGCGGATGCCACCAGTGGCATCCGCGACGCACTTTTCCAGCACGACATCACGCAGCTACGCTCCTTTCTGGGGGCGTGTGATGTGTATCGGCGTTTTATTCGCACGTTATCCATGGTGCCATACCCGTTTTACCAGATTCTCAGAAAAGACGCCGACATGGAATGAGGCCACCCTACGGAGCCCCAGCTCACATCGTTCAACTCTCTTAAGGAAGCGTTAGTGTCACCCCTGTTCCTTGCACTCCCGCGTTTGTACCGGCCATTCACTATCGACAGAGACGCCTCTGCGTACCAAGTCGGTGCAGTATTACTCCAGCAACAGGACGACGATAACCCCACTACCTGGGCGACGATCGGATATTGGTCACGAACCTTGACCAAGGCGGAGCGCAATTACTCCGCCACCAAGCGCGAATGCCTCTCAGTCGTATGGAGGATCACCACCCTCCGCCCATACATCGACGGGCAACCATTCACTGTTCGTTCTGAGCACAACGCCCTCAAATGTATTCTTTCCATCAAGGATCCTTCCGGGCGCATATATCGATGGCGCCAACGATTGGCACGGTATGATTACCAGGTCGTACACCGTCTGGGGAGAGTACACCAGATCCCGACGCCCTGTCGCGTCTCATGAAACCACAAGTTCACGGCGACGGCGAATTGGTACCATTTGATGACGCTATTCCAACGTTGAAGCGGCTGTGCACGCCATGACATGGCGTCAGACACTATAATTTGACCCACCGCCTCGTCACGGTCGCCCCCCATGACCACCACTGATGCACCTTTTGAGGCATCAATCGTCACTGCGGTTGCGCAAAATATCGCGAACGCTGAAGTATCCGACTTGGAGTTGGATGCCATTGACTTGGCTATAATGACCGCTCTCAATATCAGGGGACCGAATGACGACGAAGTTGAGGCGTTCTACAACCTGCCACGCCCAGCCAGTCCCTCCTTGGATGGACTACCTACATCCATCACGCTCGACGAATTCCTCGAAAGCCAACGGACGGATAATTTCTGTCAAACTACGATCCATCGCGGCACGTTGAAATCCTCGTACTTCGAAAGTACAGATGGCTTGCTGCGCCGCCGACACCCGTCGGAGCTAGGTTTAACCCAAATCGTGGTCCCTCAGGAACCACAGAAGCGTTTTTGTCATATGGCGCACCACGTCGTCCAAGGCGGACACCCTGGGCAGACACGAATGACTAACACCATGAGGCTGACGTACTATTGGCCACAAATGGCCGCCGAAGTCCTGGCCACGGTCCACGCCTTCCCGCCTTACGCCAATAACCGCCTCCGACTATTCGCAAGTCTAACCCCACTCAGGTTTTCTCGGCTATGATGCCATTGGAATGCGTCGCCATGGACCTCCTCGGTCCCCTCCCCGCTAGTAAAGCGGAAAACAAATATGTATTGGTAATCACGGACCGCTTCACCAAGTTAACACAGATAGTGTGTCTGCGTAAACAACCGCATACATAATCGCGGTCGCATTTTGTTCCCATTAGGTGTACAAGTACAGTACACTCAAAGAAACTCTCACAGGCGACGGTCCACAATTCGCGTCCAAGTTCTTGCAGGAAACTCGCCAATACTGGGTGTCAAATTCATTCACCAGTGCTTAGCGCCCCCAAACGAACGGCAAATTCGATCGTTACGACCGAACTCTAGCGGCCATGATTCGTTACTATGTGGACTAAAACCCCCAATATTGGGATACATATGTGCTGGTTCTAACATACGCCTACAACATGCACATTCATCGCACCACGGGTACGCGACCTTGTTGTTATCCGGCCGCCGTCTGATTTCATAGCCGACCCAAACGTCGCGCGGCTTCAATTGCCCTGGACGCAACGTCTCGCGTTCGCCGAACGCTTGCAGGAGACAATCTCGAAAGCCAGCGTCACACTCCAGAAGACATAAGCGCGTTTCAAACGCGACTTCGACAAACGGATACGTCATATATGCGATAAGCTGCAACCAGGAGGATGGGTCTTCTTAGACCCAGACGACGGCGGTCACAAACGACCAAAATTGCAATACACGGTCGAGGGACCGTATAAAGTACTTGAAGCAGCTCCTCACACTGTGGTCATACACCGTTGCGAAGTTGTCGAACGCGTAGGCACTGACAGAGTTACACCTGCACCAGCGCCAGAATCGGATGCACCGGCAGACCACCCAGGGGCGGCCACACCTCAAGACATGGCTGAAAAGTCACAGACGTCGAGACATGGCTCGTCGAATCTATTGAAGAACACAGAAAATTGCGATGCGAAAAACTTGAATTCCATGTCCGTTGGGTTGGACCTTACGATCCAAAATGGGAACCCCGATGTAACATCCCGTAAGAATTAATTTCACGTTACTTCGCTCGTATCCACCGAAGACGTCAACCAATTCGCTCCTCCGACTGATACACATGGCTGGCCAACAATAGACCGCACCATAAGCTCATCACCCAAGGATAATGCGGCACGAACCAGGAGTTCGTGCCAAAATATAAGCAATCACGGCACGCCCACTGGGTGCCCAACATCTAACGAAAGTAGAGTCACGCTCGAGCGAATTAATTCGTCCACGCTTAATCGAACGAAATCCAATAACTTAGAAGAAGACAACGGTAGGATGCAATGTTAATGAAGGTTGAAGTGCACAAATAGAAATGCGCATATACTCACTACGCTGTGCCAGCCGTGCGCACCTTGCGAGATGCCGCTCGCAGAAGACTGCACCCGCGTTCCAGGATACGAAGAAGGACCGCACGGTTATCTGCGTTATGGCACACCGAACAGCGTAGATGGCGTTCAACCTGAACGCCTTTCCCTCGAAGACGTTCGAGCAGTGAGGGAAGATCTACCATAGCAGGGGAAACGCAACAATTTCTAATCAATCACGGGTCTAGACCCGTGCAGATGAGGCGGACAGACCCAGTTATTCCACATCATCACCATACAGTGCCGTGTCATTGAATTGGGTGGTGGAAAATGTTTCAACAACAGGCCTTCCTCACTCCACAACTTGGACCAACGAATTGCACCGCCAATCAAATTCACCGAACCCCGTTTTGCGCCGAAACGGACTTATCCGTTGATAACGGCGCACGATTCCGTGCGCCGCCATGGAATGAGTGACGGAAAACGAACCCGGGGGGATTTTTTGTATTCCCCGCTCGGCCAATCAGATGACGTGCAATCCTAAACGTGGTTATACGTATCTTTCTCGGTCGCTCCTCGGCCACAAAAGTAGCTCCCCAAGTCATACGCCACCAGCGGGTCGCTCACGCAATCTCATTTGCGGAGGCAATTTTTGGCGTATCATACAGGTGTACGCCGTTCAAGCACCATGAGTTTGTCTGCCTTTCCAAAAAAAGAACGCAGATGGAAATGCATTGACCAAAGCCAGAAAACGATCCTCTGGATCGTGGCTTGGCGTTCCTGCTTATTGTGGTTCGAAAAGAAAACCAAATCGTAAACCACGCATACGACGAACATCGTGTTCGTCGTTTCACACAGAGCAATGTAATCGTAACATCCATCATACTGGACGCTATACCAAGAAAACAAGACGGAACGCAAAAGCATTGTCTAAAGCCATGAAACGGTCCCCTGGATCGTGGCTTGGCGTTCCTGCTTCTCGTGGTTTCAAAAGATATCGTAAACGACGCATACGACGAACATCTTGTTCTCCGTTTGACAAAAAAAATGAATCATAACGTTCATCATATTGGACGTTAAAACAGAATAATACAAGAACAGACGAGACACCTTTCCACCTCGCGTCAAGAATGTTCAAGGAACAAACCTGCTCATCCGTACTCCTAACTCGATTAGTAGGAGGGTCAGTGTAGTACCTCTCCCCTTGGCGGGTACTGGGAACCACCCACCCTAATAACGGTGTTTCAACCTGCTCTCTTCCCTCCTTGCTGTCCTCTTTTCCCACCTTTTTCTTTGTCCACACGTGTCCAGACTCTTTCTGGCCACTTTTGGACTCTAGTTTTTAGATATTAAATTCCGCCTCTTCGGCGCCAACCGGCGCCGATTTGGACGGGCATCCTTTCCCTGGAGACCAACTAGATTCCCAACTAACCGACAATAACCATCTTCGACGGCCCTACAAGAAAACCCCGTCAACTACTCTGTGGGCTGGGATCACGACGATCTGCAAGTGCTCCCTCACGTGCGAACTCCCCCCCGAAAGGCGCTACTGGACGTTTGAAGCAAGCGATTGTCCAGGTCCTCGCCCTCACCTCCATGACGGTGTCTACAGTTCACCGTCGTGTCGGGCTTTGTTCTCTTGCTCTTCCAACCCCCTTCTTTGACCCTTGTACCCCCTCTTCCGAGCTACTCGGCGGGGTACTACAAAACAAGCAATCGAGAGGATCGCTATTTCTCTGTATAGCGGTTATTACAAGGTCGCAGGCGCTTCGGTTGGGTTTCCCTTTCCTATTGTGGTATACAATGCCTTGTTGAGAAATCATTTGTAATCTGATGTCTTAAATTGTGTCTACCGAACTTATTATTGTTTTCTTCCTCCTCATGGTCTGTATTTATACTAACAATTTATCAATAGAATCACTATTTGAATGTGCCAAATACTAAAGTGATTCTACTTCGAATTACTCAGATTACCTCGATACGTGTAAGAATGATATGTTAGTATCTTTACACGCCTCACTATTACACGTGTTGGGCTATGTAATATAATAATCACACGAGAAGATGACAATGTACCATTACTGTATAGGCTCCGTATGGATGGATAAGTGCATATCCTTGCCCTTGAATTCAATCACACGAATTGTCAGATCAAATCTATTCGTATATTTGACAATAACAATACGGAAACACGAAGTTTAATTATTGAAGGGTTGAAGGTGAAAGAAGAAAAGGGAAAGGGAAAGGGGAAAGGTGCAAGAGGTATTCTTATAATAATGAGGATACCAAAATGCGAATAACAGATGGTGATGGTCCTTGATTCCAGAAGCTTATAAACGTGTGCTTTGTTATGATTGGTTGATCGGGTCGGTGGCGGCGGTGGCTGATCCAGATGAGCCAATCAGATTGGTGCAAAACGTGTCAATGTTTGTTTCTACTTATTCGTAGAAACCCTGTATTATGTGAGCATAACTGTGGAGTAATTCAGGTAACCTCTACCTCATATGGATGACCATTTATGATTATTCTGGCTATTGGCAAGTACCGATAAATCCAGCTGACAAACCAAAGACTGCATTCTTGTTCCATGCGTGTATGCACCAATACAACCGAATGACATTCGGTCTAACCAATGCACCCGCTACGTTTCAACATGCATTAGACCTTATCCTTACTACGTATAAGTGGCAGACTTGTTTGATCTATCTCGATGGCTTTATCATCTACTCCAAGTCGGTGCAAGAGCACATATAACAGGTGGACGACATCCACCTCTTAACCTGTTTAATAGCAGTGGGTGTCACGTTAATAATCAATAAGTGTCACTTCTTCACGAGTACCTCGGTCACGTCATGAAGCCAGGCTATCTGAAAGTAGATCGTAAACATGTAATCACTCCGGAAGGCTAAACCACCAACGTCTGAGATGGAATTACGATCATTCTTGTGATTATGTAAAGGATACAGATATATTATACTAAGCTTCACAGGCACAGCATCATATCTTAACTAGTTGCTGGAGAACAACAATCCTGAATCATTCCAATTGGACGAGGAGCAGCAAAAATCTTTCCACTCTTTGATTGAGGCTGTGTGCACGCCGCCAATACTGGTGTTATACTCAAATAACCTTCGATACTCCCTCGTTACAGATGCAAGTAATTCCAAGTAGCATGAAAATTATTCCAAACAAACCAGCTGGATGGGGAACGAAATCCTATCGGGTATTTGTCTTGTTCATTGAACCAATCCTGGAAGGGATAGTCAGCAACCCAACGAATATCTCCGTTCCATAGACCCTAAAAATACTTCGTCCATACCTTCTCTACGAGAATTTTGCGGTTTATACAGACCCTGCACTGCAGTGTCTGTATAAACAACGAATTCTAGCTGACAGCGCTTGTCTGGTTGCTCACAATTACGGACCCATCCGGACGACTCATGCGCTGGTTGTTACATCTGGATTAATTTGATTTCCACATACAGTATAAAACTGGTAATTCCAACATGCAAGCGAATGCCACATTTTGACTTCATCGCATCCGCAGAAGCAACTGCGAAAGATACCGAAGACCTCTCGAAATTCACTATTCAGTAGGATAATAACATCAACCAGGAGACCGTTTTTCTGTTACTCTACAATGTCCAACCATATACCCTGGACGACGATAACCAATTTTACCACAATTATTTGGATGACCTCTCAGCAGATGCTATGTTAGCGATCTTACCGGGTACAAAATCATCGGATCGGTCGTTCCAACAAATATCCACGGAGGATCTATTGATCATGCAACAATCCGACGAATTCTGCCGAAACATACGTCCAAATGTTGGTGAGGAGGTGGTGCAGCTTTTGGATTCAATGGAGACGGATTAGTCACCCTAAATTCGAAAAAACGGACCAGATCTTCATCCCTCACACTTTAAACGGAAGATTCTTTAATATAGTCCATTACTCCAGACTTGGCGGACATCCGGGCGGAAGAAAATTGTACCACATCATACGTCGTCATACGTACTGGTCTGCATGCACAGTCTACTGTTATTCAACCGCTCGACGTTGTCCAACTGGTGCTCGCAACCGCATCAAATTTTGTATGAATGTAAGAACGAAACGGAACTTCAACTATTTCCGGAACATGCACCACTTGAATCCGTCGCCATTAACGTGTTGGGTGAACTGATTAAGATGGTATGTGGCAACCAGTACATACTAGTAAGATATTACCGCTTTACTAAGCTCGCCAAAACCGTACCCATTAAAGGGTTGTCAGCAGCCAAAGTGGAGAATCACTTCGTTAATGAATAGGTCTTCAACTACTAGTTGCGTAGTCCGCCTAATGGCGTGATTCATCATCAACAAGCACATCACCTGGTACCAACACCCACCTCACGTCTCTGACGGGTGACATCCACGACCTTCCATGGGAATGAATTCACAGCCATACACTACCGCCGTCAACCGTCTAAACGTATCACCAGACGACGTCCCTACTTCCGCTCTCTATATCGAATTAAAAAAGAAAATTACGAATAATATAATAGGGGAGTGGCGGATAGTGCTACGACCATTGACATTGACGAACGAATTTTCGGTGGCTCAAGATCAACAAACACCAAACATAGCTTTATTTCATACTCTTATCAAAGGAGCTTGTCAAATAACTTACACGAGTAAACGTGGCCGGAAGACGTCCAACTCAATGTTTGGCTCAGTAACTCAAGGTTAGTACAAAATACCGCGGAAGTACCACCATAACTCAGCCTAACTCCTAGTGGGGAAACGTCCATCTACCCCAGCTTCCCGAAGAAACTGTCGCGCAATGTCGAATCTGCCAGTTAAATCGTGTTAAATCTTTATGGGGTAGGTTACGCAAAATTCTTACAGCAAGGATTTTCATATGCAACTATGGAGGTTTTAATTCCTATTTCTCTTTCTGGTTAGCCTGAGCACACGTCGGCTACCCTTGCAAGATTGAGTCGTGTCTCTGATACAGCGATGTATCTTTGCGGTTCCGGGTCTCTGAAGGTACGCTAATACTCCCTGTCACCTTTGATTGAACAAAAGTGACTAGCAATCGATTGGATTACTATAGCTCCGTTACCGAGTGTTTTTCTGCTGTAGGCGATAAATGAACTTACTTTGGTTTGTCCACGCGTGGTGTCGAGTTGAGATATTATTTCTGAAAAATGATTAATTCTAAAATGTGTCTGCTATTCTTTATTGAGTTTTTCCTTCCCCATCCCTCTTCCGTATGTATACCATTCGGTTTCGTTGCCGACGGCGAGGCTGTAATTAAATGTATAAACGTGTAAAACCATTAGCTAAACAAAAGTCAATACAGTGGTGGATAGCTAAGTCGGGCGAGTACAGTGCTGGTCGGGTACCTATTAGTGTATTGTGGAACTGTATTTCAGTTCGTTGTTGAATGTGGTGTGCGTACTCCACGTGTTGGCCTTCTGATTTGCTGGTACAGTAAGGTATCTCTCTTATAGTTATTTGGCTGTGTTCATGTGTCGGGTATGTTTATTGGTCTTATACGCTCCTTCTTTTCTATTGTCGTTTTCTCACCTGGCTTCTGGTGCGTTTTGTCTTCGTCGTATGTCTTCGTCCTCCTGCTTGCTTTGTCCATCATGGCACCTGTGTCGTCGTCCTTCTTCTCGACGTCATTAATATCTTCATCATAATTATCGCCATCTCATCGTAAGTATCATCCTTTGTCGTCGTATCATTTTTATTTCATCGTCATCGTTTATTATCATTTTAATCTAACCTAGTCATCACCGTTATCATCTTATTATTATCATCATCTGATTCTCATCATCATTTGCGATGATTACCATTATCGTCTGATCATCGTCATCGTTCTTATGATTATTGTCATTTATCATTATCATTATGGTCGTTTATTATCGTAATCCGATCTTCATCCTCGTCTATTATTATGTTATGTTATCATTCATTGTGGTTGTTTATTTCATTTACCAACATCATCTTCTAATCATCATTATCATCTATTATTATTGTTATCAACATCATCATCATCTAATCATTATTATCATCTGTTATTATTGTTTTCACATCATCATCGTCTAATCATCATTATCAAATATTATTATTGTTTCGCATCATCATCCTCTAATTCCGTCATTTCATCTCAACCTAGGTCGCTCCTCTCCCATCGGCTTGTCGCACGAATTGTTGCGTGAAATGTCTATGACATTTTACAATCCAGGGATTTTCTTTTCGTGCGACAAAGCCCACCAGTCTGGCTTCAAGGAGAAGATGTTCGTCTTCATGATGGCATAGAGGGGCGACGTTGTTGATAGTGCTGGTTTTGTTAATGGGTCCGACGGATTGTTCACTCCGGGTATCCATTCGATGCGTCTTAACTCCCCTAGGTCGTAACTCTTCCTTAGAGCTAGAATATCGATTTGTAAACGGCGTTATGTTGTTCTACCGTCCTTGACAACGACATTGAACACCGTTTTACTATCGATAATTGCTTCTATTGGCATGGGTTTTCCTAATATTTCTTCTACCATGATTTTGATAACAAAGGCAAAGTCGAATCCCAAGATCAGCGTCTGTACTTCTGCTGCCATTACGTAGCGTGCTATTCTTTGGCACTTGTTGCTTCCGTAATGCAGTATGTTGCATCTCTCGTGCTTATCTATCATCAATATATCCCAACTGGCTCTTCATCTCACTCGTGTTTGCGAATTATGCGTCAGTGAGCAGTACGATCCTTGCAGATTGTAAGTAGAGAGGGACATAGTTGAGTCTTGATGCTTGGTATCCTTCAGGAATGTGATGTACTTCTTGAGGGATTTGAATTCCTCCGACGTTGTGGGCTTGGCTCCTGGGGAGATCAGTTGTATTGGCGCGCATGAGTCAGGGCGCACGTTTTCGCCTACGTACAGGGCTAGAGCCGTTTGGCTGCTGAACACCTTTTGCGTTTTTCGAGTTTCAAGTACATCAATTTTGTCTGACTGGGTGATCGAGTAATTATTTGGTGTCGTCTCTGTGATGTTGATGCCGTTGAATGATGTTGCACGGTTGGATATCGCGGTCCGTGGTTCAAAACCGAATTTCTTTGGCGCTGCTTCTTCCTCGAGCAAGAATGACTATGTCCCGAGGCCTAGGGAATCGTCGACTTGAAGTAATATTAATCCTTCTAACTCCACTCTTGATCTGCGGATTAATACGCATGGGTCGCATTTTGCGCGTGTCACTCCTCGGGTGTCCAAGTGATGTGACAAGTATGTGAGATACCAGTGCAACCCAGACTCTGGTATCCCATAAAGTGGCTTCACAACCTTTAACACGAAACCCGGTTCTAGTTCCAATTCATCTGGGGGCCGTATGTATACATCCCTTTCAAGTTGTGAATGGGATTGAATATACGCTTGTGTGATGTCGCGTGTATATGACCTCATCCTTGGCATCGAAGCAGAAATGGACAAAGCGATGCGTTGTGAAAATCTTTGGAGGGTTGGTTCTTTTGTTGCGATCGCGGTCGCTTCGATGTCGGTATAATTCTGGACAATCAGCCTTGATTTCTTCTTTAACTTGTCACCGGCTCTTTTGAGTTCGTCTGTAAATCTCGAGCCAAATATTCTGATGGTTGGGTTGATGGTTGATTCGCGTACTGGTATAAACGTTTCATCCGCTACCAATCCTTCCAACTCGGCCTTACGTGATTTAGCGAATGCCATCTGCTCAACCGATCCTTTCTTCACCTTCACCTTTCTCATGGTTGTGCCGAGATCTATATCATCATCTTCTCCAATGTGATTTGCCACCTCGTGCTCCGTACTCTCTTCTTCTCTTCCCTCCATTCGCTTACCCAGCAACGACTTCGACCATGGCCTAACACAAGTGCTGCGGAAGATGCGCCGACCTCGCGGCATCTGAATAATGTTTGTCTCGCCCTCTATTGAGATGAATCTATATGGACCCTCCCAAGACTTGGTTATCGTGCTATATATAAGGACTGGGGCTCCTGATGGTAGGTCTAGTAGGTCAGCTGATTTTTCCTTCGCCGTTGGGGAGGCTGTGTGCTTTAGAGCAAAACTTATTCTTCGGGCGGCCTGTTCTTGTTGGACTTCCACATTCGCCGCTTCTAGCGCCTTTTTCCTCTCTATCTGCGTCGGGAATGGAGCGTTCCTGGCTGGGCGGGGTAGCGCTCCAAACACAACGAGCATCGGGCAAAGCCCTTCTGGTCCGATCGTTGCGTTCTTCGCATACACGGAGATTTGGAGACACTCAGGGTCCGTGGAATCATTCTTCTCCAGCGATTGTCGCACTTTAAGGAAAGCCTTACGGAGGGATATGCGGTACCTCTCTACGATTCCAATCTAGCCGGGGTTCTCGATTGGTGCTTCCTCGAGTGTGATGCCGGCCGCTTCTACATTATTTTTCATCTCCCTGGATATGTACGCCGATCCTTGGTCAACTGCCAAATAGTTCGGCGGTCCCATGTACGTCATTATCCACAAACATCTTATGCATTTCCAGATCTCATCGGCAGACTGGTTCATAAGAAAACATGCGGCGGTGAAATGCGTGGACTCATCAACCATGTGGATAATTGGTTTATTGTTAATAAACATTGTATCCACAATAACACGGTGGTTGAAACGCAGTTCCTTCGTACCGACTGTCAATCGAAATCTTCTTTTTGCTGCTGCGTTCTTCAAGCAGACCTTGCAATCGGTCTGTATCTTTCTCAACTCGTCCAAGATGCCCTATTGGAGTCCCGTAATTCTCGCTCGTCTTAACAGGTGGTATTTTGCCTGTACCGGGGGGTGGCCGAATCCTCGGTGGATGGTTTTCAGCTCGGCCTCGGTGTAAAGGATGTATGGCGTATCTCGGGCTGGCCACTTGTAGGTAAAGAAAGTTTTGTCCAGGATGAGAGGATTTTTAAGGGGTCCTACGTGCAAACACCTACCCTGGAGACTAATGTCAAGACCATTCAATATCATATCTCTGTTTGAGAGCAACGACAGACAATGGTCCTTCATATCCTCGAACTCTACGTCTATTATTATCCCCAGTTGGGTGAAGGGAATTTGTATCGTTACTTCTCCAATGACGGTCCCAAGTCCTCCGATTCCTTTTAATCCTTTCTTCTTCGATGGTCTAATTGAGATTCTTAGCCAAATTACCTTTCGTAAGCCTTGTATTGGAATTGGCTGATAACTGACTTTCGGTTTGCACCGATATCTATTGTAATCCCCTTGAATTCTGGGCCGTTCTCCTGCTTCAGTATCTTGTACATCGTCGACATTTCTGAGGCCATGTCGTTGGTGTGTTTTCGTCCATAGACGAAAGCATTGTTAGATAGTGATGCCTAGACGCCCACTAATTCCTCCTGCTTCATCATGCTTATGTAGTCGTCAACATCACCTTCGTTGCAACTCAACCATCTGGCATCATCCTTAGGCTCGTCATCTTCAACTTGGATGGTCATATTAACGACTGACGACTGGTCCTCGATTGATAGAAGTGCCTGTGGGTGTTTGGCTTCAAGCGTGTTGACAGCTGCCTTGACTTCCTCCCTGCTGTGTTTGGAGTTTGCTCTGTGGCCCTCTCCACAGACAAAACAGCCTTTCACACCCTTCAACCATTCTGGGTAGAACCTCCTGCCTTCCGGTCTCTCCGTCTTTATCCATGGTCTTTTCACATCCTTCTTGGCGTCTCCTCCGTACGACTTCCCCAGGGAGTAATTTACCTCCTGTTTTTCGTATTGGATGGCGCACGCCGAGTCGCTTCCTGCCAACCTTGGCTTGTCTCTGAGCTGGTTCGCGATACGATTCACGGCGTCTTGGTTAGTTTCGGGCATGCGATACTTCAGCGTCGTTTGGATTCTTGATAAATCAACGGCAGTCAGGAGTCTGTCCTTTAAGAAGTGGTCGTCTTGGTAAGTTTCATCTAGTTATTTTTGCATAGAGCTTAGGAGTTCCACGAAACTTCTGAAAACACTAACTTTCGACTCTGACGGTGAATCTTCCATGGCCTGCGATAGCAAGATTGGTCTGCCATTTCGTAAGGATACGGGCCTTCTTGTCTGCACTATTGTACCATCTCCTCATCCAGATTATCGATGCGGCAAAAGTTTCATGCTTATTATTGTTGGCTGCGTAATAGTTATTATTATTTTTTCGCATCATCATCCTCTAATTCCGTCGTTTCATCTCAACCTAGGTCGCTCCTCTCCCATCGGCTTATCGCACGAATTGTTGCGTAAAATGTCGATGACATTTTACACGAAACGCCAGCATCACTAACAAACCCAGACACAGCAACCGCCGATGGTGGGGAATAATTCACAACTGCACTAGCAGTACCGACATCACGATGACCAGGATCACACATATCTGACGGACCACCACCATATGTGTAAACGGAAGGCTCGGACTCCTACATGACAACTTCATCATTGTCCCAACCACCCCCACCACCTAATAGGCTAAGATCATCACCATAATCATCTTCGATTCATACGGCCAGAAGCACCAACCCAACATCTAGGACTGTATCAAAGTTGACGCCCGTGGGGTGACCTTCCGGAATGGGCGCACACTTCATAGCGGAAAATCTCTTCGCATCAGCCTCGTCAATAACACGGTGAGCGTATGGGTCATAATAAACCCAGTTGGTCCGGATCTTACACTTCCGTGTGAAATATCCTCCTTCTTTTCCCCACGTGCACGCCACGTGGTCGACAACTGGTTAAAATCCGTGCACTCGATCACGCATCGGATACCCAGATACTCTTCCATATTCTCTCGATTTATAATACTGGGAACGATGCTAAGCTCACGACTAAACGAAATCATATGCGGAGAAACAGCCCAAAGCCGAAACTTATCGTCCACTTACTGAAGAAGGGCTACAGTTTTGGTCACCATTTCGGTGTACGCAGCAAACCACCACCCGCTCAAGGCGCTTTCGGGGTCGTTATACATCTCCTACCACACTTATGAAAACGTGAAGTAAGTTCAACAAGACAGCCCCTGTGGACCTCTACGCGCCCCCCAGTTCTTAGTCAACCTAGCCCAACGGTTGTTACTAGTATTGGGGTGAAGATGGTGATTCGTTATACATTAGTATGCGAAACAGTAAACCCATACGTCGACAGAAAATGTCACTCTTCTCTGACCTGGACTTTGCAGTGTACCGAATTCTTACGTAAGTAACAGAACTCTGTCTTAACGCAATGTTTAGTAAAAATAATAGCCTCGTTTGAAACCAAGAGTTGACTTCGCCAGCCTTCAAACATCTCATCTGTCACATTATCGACGTTAGCAACATAATCAATCTTCCCTCGGGTGTGGTACAAGAGTAGATCAGCACGGATATCCTCCGGAAGTGGCGTGAAAGTCATAAATCTATGCAAACCAGCATGCGCAGCCTTGGCGAAATCCATGCAGATCCCTACTACGGTACGATCATGCCCACCCCTCAGGTTGCCGTCATAACAACAACAACATTGTCGTTTTCAAGACTCCGTTTGCATCGCACATAACGGTATACCTCCAGGAATAAAAACTGTTGCACGCGTAACGCGGAATTACTGTCCCTTCCAATAAGGCCGCCTTATCAAATCAGTGCGTCGTCCTGTATAGCCCTGGGAAGTCAAATAGACTGGAGTGATCATACGCGATTGGTGCCGGGTACGTCTTGTTCACAACAGCCAAGAATCTCGTCTGCCTTCTTGCCTCGTCTCAAGGAGTTGCTTCACCAACATTTCAAATGGGTACAAGCGACACTATGGGGGCGATATGAGTACAAGCGGTCACCCCATGTGTGAATATCGGAGGAATTTCTGCGTGAGAAGCAGTTGGAGGAGACGTAACCAAAATTGGACGAGTCGTTAGTTTCGACGCTTTAATGGGCGAAATTTCTGGTGACGTTTCTTCGATAATAGACTATTTCGTAGCTACACCGCTGAACTCGACGGTCTCTGACGAATACAGCTGTCTCATGTACTTTATGACATAGACCACACTAATTCTAACCAACTCTTCAGCTGTAATCAGACTACACAAACTGGTGGGAACCTTCCTTACATGATTCTAACACACGTTTCATTCCTAGTGACATGGACTACTGTCAATTATTCGGCTCTCGACCTTCCTATTTTATTATAAGAACTACTTCCGCACCTTTCTCTTTTTCTCCCCCTTTTCCTACCTTTACTTTCTTTACTTATAATTATTAAAGTTCCAGTTTACAGTTATTCCCGACCAGGTGTTGTCACCCAGTTATTAAGTAGTCACCAATTGGGTATCGTTACTCGCTCGCGATCGTCCGGAGTATAATAAGCGGTGTAGTCAGTTACGCTGTGAACACTCATCCTCCCCCTTTGCCCAAACCAACCCTTGCTATTCTGATCTATCTTGATTGACATCTCTACGTGCGTATCCCTCCTTCTAACTCACTCTATAGTGGATCTCCACACCCCATAGTACTATTCATATCACCCTCTAACTGCATATCGCACGTTTCACTCATCACCACAGTTGACATTCGCATATCCCAACTAATCCACATGCAATCAACATACCATCCACAGGTAATCCATTTCAAGCTACAGTGTATACTGTTGTCTCCCACGAAATACAGTGGCTTTGTCACAACTGACGAACTATGCTACTACCTGACGCTGATTGCCGCCGTCAGGTACAGTTCGGTTCGTGCTACGTGTATACATCGACAGTCTCAGATGTCGTTGCCGATTCAGCGGGTCGAGAGGAAGTAAAATCGTCACTCATTACATTAAGTGTTGCAAACTAAAGATTAATTCCAGTAGCCTGTAAGTAAAGGCCGCGATTGAGTTGAGCGGAAACGTCGAAATGGAACGCGAGATTAGATGACTAGACTGGAATCAGAGGCCAGGTTGTAATAGGACTTTTCCGGTACTCGGCCGTCTCAAGTTCACACAAAGTGCTCTGCTCCTGATGAGTGGGTCGTTCGGTGCAATGTTTTCACATGTATGAACAATCTGAGCTCAGTTTTGAGCCTACAGTACTTGACTCGATGTCATGTTTTTGTCACGTCTAATCGCTTTTTCACGCCAAGTTGGGATCGGCCAATTTCCGACATATCCACGTGTACTTCTCTACCGTACGTTCCATTCCCCGTTGACCTGCAGAAAACGGGTCCTACTGAAGGCAATGGGACTAAGAGAAACTACCTTGACTTTGAATAAAGACAAGCACGCTTGAGACTCAATCTATCCCCGAAAATTGCGTTCATAATCGAATAAAACTATATTCTAGCCACGGTAAATCATCATCCTTGCCCGTACAAGTCATTCCGTAGGACCCTATAAGCGTAGTTCTGTATCGACAGCCTATTTCCCGTACTGTCCTCAACAACGCCTCCATTTTCTTTCAATCCTTAAACCCAAGTTGATCCGTTGCAACCAGCCAATTTTAGTGTCCGTATTAGTATTGTATATCTCTCTATTATGAGTTATTATTAGACCGATACGGCCAAACTACTTGCGGGTTTCCCAAAATCTCCAGATCACAGTCGTTCATAACCCAACTGAATCTTTTATTCTACGGGACTTCTAAGCCACCTACTCCCATCTCTAACAACTTTTATTCTCCCCTTTGGTTTAGTGCAAACCGACGTGAGCTACACGGAAGGAAGGGTCATTAAAGACCCTTTAGCACCATCTCAGCCTTTGTCTGCCCAATACAATGCACTACAAGGAACTTGGAAACAAAATAAAAGGTTTCTCGCCGGAATCAGCTAGTTAATGATGTTGAGGAAAATATTGGGCATCTGGAAGGAAATCGTTGGAGATCGTGGACGTTTTTTCGAGGAGTATACTTCCTTTTTGGATCACAGCAGATTCTATCAGGATGAATCGGTGCTTGCTGAGTTAAATGTTCCAAAACAACGACGCGGCGGATTCAGTCATTTTTGGCTGATGGGCTTACTCATGGTTGATAAGTTGGTAATCCTTGTTCATGTCTAGTTGGAATATTTGTCGTATTCTGTTCAATTTAAATGGCTAAATAGTCTTGGTCGGTTTCTCCACTGTGTATTTGAGTTGAAACACAGGTTTCTCAATCCATTTAATGCGACTAAAAAATGATCTTCTTGCTACAGACCATATTCAAATTCCATTCAGGTACTCCTCTCGATACGTTGAAGTCCCGCTCTCAAAAGATGCAAAGGTTTCTCTATATTTATAATCTAAATATAGAATTGTCAGTTTAATTAAGTTCCCAAACCTAACGGCAATTTCAAAGGCTTTCTGTTTGTGTGCATCATATATCTCTGAAAATTTTGGTAAATGGCGGCTTGTTCGGAGGCCTGTAATTTCAATATATATACGGATATCCTTCTGTAACTTTTAATTATCAAAATCAATTGGCATGTGGTATGTTCCTCGTTTCTAATGAATTGATCATGCGAAAGAGATGTGAATTAAAAAATAGTTCCGAATGGTTCCGACTTTACTTCTATATTTCTTACTCGGCGGTAACTATTTTATTACGAATATGCCGTCCTGTTGAAATTTTTTTGAGAATGTAGTGAAGTCCAGTAGAAACTGTGATAAATATTTGCTGAGAGAGGATAACTGTTTGTTCGTTTGTTTTTCTTGAATTTCGTTCTAGTTTTTGATACTATTTTAGTACTCTACCAGCAGCAGAAGTTGTGATATGTGGTAGAACTTTATCGATGGTAGTCTATTGAGTGCAATTCACTTCTGAAGAGTATGTAACGGTACACTAAAGGGGATTCGAGGTCCTTTATTTCTAGTCAATCATTTGGGAGTTGCACTCCATCTAAAGGGCAGAAAAGAAGGTTAAAATGTTGTATGTGACATGATTGATGATGGCCATGAAGATTTTTATTCCGTAGATCCAGGACAGATTCCGGAAGGATAAATGAAACTGGGATGGTTACTAGTCCGACTGACAATCGGTTTTCAATGGAATAATGTCATTACGCTGGTAAAGCGGTGGGAATCAGTCAGTAATCGAGTAGAAGGCAGCTGATGGTCGCCAGTACTGTACGTCGCTTGTAAGGTGAGGCGCGTCGACTTGCACAAGCAAAGGGACGAGTATTGTCGTAGCCGAAGTTGCTTCGTAGTTGGTTTGGTTACAAAAACGAAAAGTTTCGGGCGGTGAATTCAATGTCGGGAGTGTGTGCTGTCTCTTTTCATTTTATTTTATTTTAGGTCCAAGGTGGTTTTCGGTTTTCCTTCATCCCATTCGGCTTTTGAGATCTCAGAGTGAGCATTATACGTTACGTGTAAGAACGGATTATTGCTCCTTAAGAATATTATTCGATGGGGTGGTGATATGTGTAATTTTGATTGAGAAATATAAGATGCAATTAACGTGTCGTGTTTTCTATAAATAGATTCGCGGCTGAATGTGGTGTTTCCGCCGGCTAACTACTGTACTTCACTTGAAATTTTTCGCAGAACAACGAAATCAGATCCAATCCCAGAAAACTTTTATTTTACAAGTATATAAAATAACTATATTTATAGTAATAAAATAGATGGATGTGTATGAAAGCTAGAAACAAAAGCAATAGAAAGCATTTCATAGAATAACCTACCGATGCCTGTTGCTGTAGAAAAAGAACTTGAATTTTAAAAACACTGGAGACCAATCACAACCATCACATGCATCTTGTTTTCATCACGTCACTCTCACATGCCCCTCAATGTTAATCTTTCCATACTCAACTTGAAACGCCCACGCGTCTCTCTCTCTCTCTCTCTCTCTCTCTCTTTCTCGCTCGCTCTCGCTCTCGCTCGCGCGCGCGCGCTCTCTCTCTCTCTCTCTCCTCTCTCTCTCTCTCTCTGTGTCTCTATCTATCTATCTATCTATCTATCTATCTATCTATCTATCTATCTCCCTCTCCCTCTCTCCCTCTCTCCCCCTCTCTTTCTCAGCATCCAGGAGGCATGTCACCAAGTGGACCATTTTCACAATATGGTGCCGGTACCACAGGTATTGGAGAAGAAGCTTCGGCGTCAGCACCACCAAATTCTCAACAACGTTTTGGCCGTACCTCTACAACAATTACATCTCCTTTATCACAACATCAACCGCCATCTCAATGGCTAGCTTCTCCGTCCGCTCTCATATCTTTACCTCATGTACAACACCCAGAAGCACGCGCCACAATGGACACTAATCCACCAATGTCGACGAGTGAACGTATTGGCATATCAATGACCACATCATCTACACCATCAAATAATGATTCTTCTATCGCAGGATTATTAGATAAAATGTCTTCGATTTCTTTAATGCCACCTAGTAGTGGTGGTCATGTTGCCGACGGGTATTCAAATTTATTCAAGCATGATGATTTGTCGATGTCAACATCATCTCCACATCATCATACAATGGGTGGTAACGTCGTAGGAGGAGGAGGAGGAGGAGGAGGAGGAGGAGGAGGTGGTGGTGGTGGTGGTGGTGGAGGAACAACAATACCTGCTGGAACAATACCTGGTCACCAATGTGTTGGTATTGGTGCCGAAGGAATAGGAGGAGGTGGAGGAGTACCTGGAACAACACATGCACCCGAAGAAGATTGGGCTGTATATCAAGGACGATATGGTGCTGAATCACAATTGAAAGTTGTTTTACAAAGTTCTTTAGCGTTTGATTCTGTGGTATGTTGTGTAAGGTATAGTTGGGATGGACAATTTTTAGCTACTGGATCAAATCGAGCAGCTCATATTTTCAATGCTACTACTGGACAACATGCTGCTACTTTTTATATGGACTCAACATCATCAAGTAATTGTGATGATGTTGTGACTTCAAATCGTAATGATTCTGATGGACATTGTGAAAATGATAGCAGTGGTGGTGGTGGTGGTGGTGATGATGATGATGATGATGATGATGATGATGATGATGATGATGATGATGATGATGAAACGGATAGTTACGTAAGATCTGTTTGTTTCTCACCTGATGGACAATGGTTAATTACAGGTGGTGAAGATAACGTTGTTAAAGTATGGGATGTAAATACACGTAAAGTTAAACATTTATTAAGTGATCATGGATCTAATATATTTTCAGTAGATGCTTCAAGTAATAGTCAATTTATTGTATCTGGATCTGAAGATAAACGTGCAAAATTATGGTGTTTAGAAAGTGGAGAATTATTAAAAACTTTTGGTGATGGAGAAGATGAATATGAAAGACCTAAGGATGGAATTACATCAGTATCAGTAAGTCCTTCAAATCAACATATAGTAGCTGGATCATTAGATAATATTGTAAGAGTATGGGAAGTTGAAAGTGGAAAATTAATACGTCAATTTGAAGGTCATATAGGTTCTGTCTATTCGGTTGCGTTTTCACCAGATGGACGATGGGTACTTTCAGGTTCTTTAGATAAAAGTTTGAAACTTTGGGATTTAGCATCACCTCAACAACATCATCGTAACAGTAATCAAGATGGTTTGACATTTTTAGGTCATAAAGACTTCGTACTTTCTGTTGCATTCAGTCCGGATTCTAGATGGTTAATGTCAGGTTCTAAAGATCGATTGGTTCAATTTTGGGATCCTAGACAAAGTGACATGTGTTTGATGGTACATGGTCATAAGAATTCAGTTATCAGCATTGCACATAATCCTGCTACCAAAGCATTGGCTACTGGATCTGGAGATTGCAGAGCGAGAACTTGGGTATACTCTTAAATTAATTTTAGTAATCATTAGTATCATTAATTTAATGAGAAACTACACAGATGAAAATAGTTTTGCTTATGCAGAGCCGGGATGGGTAAGAAGAAGAAAGAAGAAAGAAGAGGGGATGAAAACCAAAGTTGGTTTATTTTTATTTTTATTTTTATTTTAAAAATTAGGGAATAGGGAATCGCGTTTAATGCCGCCGTTAATCTGGACGAGCTGCTCCGCCGATGGGTGAACGTGTGATACAAGTATATGACAAGAAGAGGATTGAAAACAGTTTTGAAGATCGGCACAGCGACGCAGTCAAGGTTTGGGTTTGAGGGTTGAGTGAGTGAGTGAGAATGTTTTAGAAGTGAGCGAAGGTAACTGTTTGATGATGAGATGTTTGAGGCGGGGGTGTGGTGTGTGAAGATTTATGTGGATTGGAAGGGACACGTGGTAAAATGTATTTCGCATAATTTGATTTGTGTGTAACTGTAGATGTGTAGGAAGGAAGATGAAAAGTGAAAGTTTGATTATTATTAGAGAAAAGTCAGTGTAAGTGATGTTGTCGTCGTCTTCGTGTCTTACACATTTTATTTATTCAATCCTAAAATATATACACCTACACAAACAGCCCATAATGCAAATGGTGTCCAACTGCCTTGTTTATTTTCAACAGTAGATTCAGTTTTATGCTGATCTTGTGATCTTTCACCATGTTGTCTACAAAGAACATCAGCATACTTTAACAGTTCTTCAGCGACATCAACACTGAAGTCAGAGAGTGATTGAATATTGTTCAAGCACTGTCTAAAATGATCTAATGACCAAAAGGTTGCCATTTGATTTTGAGTAAAATGTCTTCATTCCATGTTAAAATAGATTCATTGGCCTAAATACATGAAAGAGTTCATAATGTGGGATTTGATAAGATTCCAAAATGGATGGCGTGATTTGATTTGATTTTTTTTGATCACTTGACAAATCTATTGAAATTAACGAAGTTGCCATCGTGATCATTAAAGTATTACAAAAAGAAATAATGGTGTGGGATGCATAAAAAAGAACAAGATAGACAATTCCACATTCAGTACTTCTAGCATAAAGGGCAAAGTTAACATTTAACAAACACATCTCCTGGATAAGATGACCAATCTGACTCACTTCAACGTACTTTTTAAAATCTGTATCACCAAAATTATAACAAACCAGATCAGGAGTAGAGTTTGACATGAAATAACCGGTTGTGTTCTCTGAAACGCCAGTCTTAATTTCAACTGTTGTTAATGGAAATTTATTTCCTCTGAAATTGCCTCCCTTCCATGTTACTTCAATGTTGACAAGGAAATTAGACTCATCAAAATCCATGACAGCTACACCATCGGTTGAACAAACGGAGAAATATTCATCTTGTTTACGAAACATACCACATTGGTAAATTGAATGCATGGGGGTAGAATTGATGAGAGAAGTATATACAGAATCCTAATTTATATTTCCTCTCATAAAAGTCTCAGAGCTGCGCTTGAAACTGATCCAAGAAGAAATAAACAGGTCCATCCATTGTTGAGTAGCTTTTCCCACGACTGTTGTACCAATTATACACATTTGTTCTGAATTATGGGCTATTTAATAGTATTAGACCCGCATTTGTACCATTGTTTTAAACTGACGAGGATAAACCAATCAGCGCATCTTTCTGAGAAAGTCAAAGATCTACACGATTAGAGCAAGTCCCATTCCACTATTGATTTTGTCCAATCAATAACATAGTTGTTATCTTCATCTTCAAGTAGCAGTGCCATTCTAATAAATTAGTCGTGTGTTTCAACAAAAAATAGATGTTCTTCAAACTGTCCTTGTTTTGGAACAGCTATCCCAGTATTGAGTCCTTTAGATACGCTGTATAGGAAATTATCCATAAAAAGTAGTAATTTGCAGGACGTTTCATCATCTTTCTCTACGAACTTGCCTCATATTTGCATTTCTAGTCGAAATTCCAATCTGCTTTGTTGAATAAAATGCAGCTTGTTCAAATTTTGGATCATCTTCAACAACAATTATCGTTTTCTGTATAGTCGTTTATCAATGCTTTCAATAACAGATAATTATACGTCTGGATTTATGGAATTATCCTCAACATTATTTTCTTCTGTCAATTTTTCTATGCCATCTTCTCTATGTACCCTCAGGTATGACCTACCAAGAAATGGGTGACACCTCAGAAAACGATCTAGTAGGATGAAAAAGCTGCTAACACCAACTTTAGAAAGAACTTATATTTTGCTTTCCTTTCCATAGCCTCTGTCAGCCGTTATAACCATCCCAAATAAATCTACGTCACTCCTTCCATCCATTAGACCATCGAAGATACGGTGCACAGAATGTTCAGATATTTCTTCACGTCTTCTAAATCTAATAGCAAGTGTCACCCTAAAAAGTGCATCTGAAATTATATCAGAGAAATGACTTTCTTTACCTGCTTTACGAGCAGATAATGCCTTGACCTGATTATCAGTAGCACATGTCCAAGACAGATCATCGTCTAGCGTCATAAAGAGATTCATTGTTGATAAAAAGCACTTTTTAATATCACAAAATGATGGATGTTCAACTTCTGTCAACTGTTGGGCTTGATCGCGAACTGATATCCAGGATAAAGAACCATCATCACTCATTACTGACGGATGAAACGGTAGTATGTGTGTCGAAATAAAACAAATTTCTGTTATTAATGGTGTTTTCAATCCAAGTTTGCTTCACTAACTAACTGACTTCTCAAGACTAATACCAGTGCAGTGTGAGAAAACAAAAATAGACAGAAATCTATACATGTTCGCCATGTTCACTTCTCTTCTCTCTAATTTTTTCAATTTTATAAATTCATTTATCCAGTCCATGGTTTGACGTAAGACAGAATCCATAAATAGTACAACATACTTAGTCCATCCTTTGGTACATCCCTCAAACTATACTGCCTATCAAGACGCCCCAGTACTGCTAGAATGCATAACTGAACTTTCGGACTTATGATATCTTCAATGAACATCCTTTCACGTTTCTCTGAATCATAATTAGGCGTACTAATTCTCCACCCATCTGACAGGTTGGTACGTGTACATGTTCTTAGTCGTGCAGTGAGACTACGATAACTACTTATCAGGCCCAGGCCCAGGCCCAGGCCAGGCCCAGGCCTATTATCCGAACAGCTGAGGTTGGATGAGCTACTGAATGATTGTTTAATGGTTGCTGTTGATTAATGACAAGTTGCTTATTTCTTGTTGCTTAGTTGTTTACGTTGAGCGATTGAATGGGATTGATTTCATCAAATACTGATGGAAATGGTTGTACTGGCACCGTGGTGGTTGGTGTTACGTTTATGTTGACTCAAGTCATCGATTTGTGACAAACCTTGCTCGTTACTATCCTCACAATGCTGTAAAACTTCAGAGAAAACTGAGATAAAAAAATCCAGAATTGCACATGATTGTTTCAAGTGTTATTCAGTGATTTCACTGTCAATTTCTTGATAGAACAACGAGGGATAAACTGGATGGTGTAAATATGCCTGGAACTAAAGACGATTGGTTGTCATGTCTGTAATGGAGCTTATGTTGAGCTTGTGCTGCCTAAAGGAAACATAAAAACACTAGGGATATCAACACGATCAATACGGCACCAAAAATTGTTACACGAAGAACTCAAGGATTTGATATTTAAGTAGCACCTACACTGTGAACAAACTCAGATACTTCAACATTTCAAACTTATCAACTGAAACTTTTAACACCGTCTCCATCGATAAAACACATTTTGAAACAAAGTAGTTAATTGCAGGCAAGTAATATTCGTAACGGCCCTCAGAACCAACATAGCAGAAAGTGAGAATGTAGCTGATGAAAGTAGAGAAGCTATCAAGGTCCGAAAGTGGGACGTTGAAGAATACGAAGAGGTGGATATGTGGCTTACAATATTCCAAATCAGTGAAGTCGAAACACCTCTACGTAACATCGACCCAGCTCATCAAAATGAGCTTATGGACTCAATAAAGAAGAAAGTTCAAGTCTGGTAGGACAAACCTTACTGTTACGAACAATCCATCAAGAAAAATGGTACTAGTAGTATAGAGAAACTGGTGGTCGTCGAAAATGGTATTATGGAATCTTATTTCAAGATGGATCTCGTTGAAAGGCGCCGTCGCGAGGATTACATTAGAGAAGTCGCTGAGGAGGATTCGGAACAATATGCATGTACAGGAAAGCGTTCCGGGTCTACAAAATACGCATAAAAGGTGGAATACCCTTGAACTTGTGGGCAATTAAAAACATCAACCGGACCATCAATCATACGACCGAACTCCTCCGAAGATAAGTGAGATTTCTTAGAACTGTGCAATGCATAATAAACTACTCGAAAAGTTTCGAGTCTCAATGTGAGGTTCCTTTCGAGACAGTTCGTATTTTAGATATTGTAATTGACCTGTGTGGTGCAATGGGTTTGATCATTCGTTACTTGATCTCAACTTCAATTCAGTCAAGTACGTCAAGTTTTGTGACGTTTCGTCACACTGATCACAATTCGGGTCATGCGGTTTTTCCTTTATACGACGAGTGTCAAACGTTTGTGTACAATATTTGCAGTACAAAAATTTACAGTTTACTCTCTGTCTTGCCATCAGACGCAACTTAGCACCTATTTAAGTGGGTTTTGCGTGTGCGATCGGTGAATTATAAAAAAGACAAGCGTTCTTCAGCCTTCAATTGCTCCAAAGGTTGATGTAGACATAATCAACTAGTCTCCTTTGGAATTGGCCATCAACCGGTAACGAAGACGTCAGATAGACCCCGTCTTTCAATCGTTCATTATAGTTAGATTCAAGTTAGTTATGCTACAACTGACCGTACCGTCGTTCGACCTCATCCCTCAAGGGGTAGTCCCTCGACTAACCAGTACTACCGCGAAAATTGCCCGTTCGCAATAGACCTTCCATCCACTCTTGTCGCTTGATAATTCTTCGACACGACAAGTCGACTGTAAAGTCAACTACTACCTACATATAGCTTTATTTTCCTTCCATTTTTGGTGAAGTGCTGTGACATACGAGCTACTCGGAACGAAGGACTCGAACCCACTTAGAGTCTCGTCCATCCTATTTTTTGGCAGAATTGCACTACGGCTGGTCTCCTAGCCTAGAATTACCTTAGTGGAAATGGACTACAAATGAACACCGACAAGAATACTATTATTGGGAAGAATTACGTGAACCAGCGGGTAAACTGCCGGTCATAGACCGTACTACGGGCATTCTAAAGCCCGGATTGCGAAGTACACAGTCTGTGACCGGCAGTTTATCCGCTGGTTCACGCAATGCTTCCAGTTCAGCATTGAAAGCAGATTCTGTAGACCATCCCTGTCCAATGATACCAGTAGGATCGACAATGACGTCTACTAGTCGGTGTTTAACGTAGAAATGGAGTATTGATCATAAAGACAGTAGATGGATCTCTACACTTGGTAGAGCCCTGGGCCACAACTATATAGACACTGTCTACTACTGAAGGATCACCCGGAACCGGACCCTGACCCGGACCTTTTCCCATTCACTTGCTGTTAATTCATAAGATACATTTGCGTATCGAGAGTGATGGGAAGCCGGGGATAGAGGTAATTATGAAAAGGGGGAAAGGAAACATATGTACTCATAATCTATTATATGTTGATATACTAATAAAGGAGGAATAATACATTATGGCACTATGTTGTCAATACATATAGAGCGCATAAAAAGAAAGGGATACCAGTTGGGTTAAGGGTAAAACATACAGTGTGGGTAAAAGGTTATTTTGAAAGAACAATTTGAGAACAAACCCTTGGACACGTACCCAGAATTAGAATATAATTAGAACAAATTCAATTACTTCCTATTACAAGTACAGTAGTGTCAACAACTTGTAAAAATGATACTGACACTCAATCGGAGGAGTATGAATCATAGACGATTCTCGTCGGGAAAAGAGGAAGAAAAGAAGGCTCCGATTAAGTAAAAAAAAAACCACCGTCACCAACAGACAATTCGCCAGAGCCAAAAAAGTGGCAGGATCAGACAACGACATCAAGTAGATCGCATCTAGGAGAAATCCCAAGGCGATGCAAACCACAAGTCAGCCAGCGCACTCCGCGACAACAGGTGGACCGACCGCGATACCAGGGTCGCAAACACACACACACTATTAAGGTCTGTATTATCTAGTTCTCGGATATACTCTGCAACACGCCTTTACGGCGAAGGAGTAAAGAAACGCACGCCACACACACAATTATCAGGAATAAAATGGAAATTAATAAAAGGCAGGAAAGGAAAAGAAAGAAAGAAGGGGAACAAAGCGGAAACCCCAAACAGGAAAACAGGACAAGGGATGACAAGGAGAAACCAGATAATATTAATAAAAGTAGAGACGAAGGACTTTGAATAGAAAAGAGAATAAAGTGATATCACAAAGTAATAGAAACATAAACAGTGGACGTCTGAAATACGCCATATGAGAGCAAGTAAAGGAGGAAATTTAGTACAGATTGACAGAACATTATCAATTAATAAATAGCCTCAACACTTTCTTTCCCTCTTCTCTACTTTTCACCATATAATATTAAAACTATACGTTTATATTATTAATGACGGGTGTAGTCATCAGTCAACGAAAGTCAACAAGTTGGTATAGTTATCAACTGGAATTCATCTCGATTAACCCCTTTCTCATTGCTTGCATTCGCCAGTCCACAGTATTCACTTAGACCTAATTTGGCTTTCGGCCTCCTTATGTGCATTCCCCTACCGATCTAACTTTAATCTCCTCCACTCAACTCTCTACAGTTCATTCAACTAATCAATAACCATATACTACTCACCCCCACAATACAGTAAGTACACGTTTCTGATTCCATTTCAACACCGTGTTACAGTAGCCCGCTACTGGTTGACACTGTACTCTCACCAAATGTTGATTGTAAAAAGTTAAGTACAGGTCAGTTCACGTATACTTTGTTTACTTCGACAATCCGAAATATTTTCGAGCATATTCTACAGTCGTCCGCTATTTTCTGTATATATTTATTTGTCTTTTTGTTGGTCGAGTGCCAATTTGCTCTTTTAAGTATGTTTATTCTGGCTTTAATGGAGAGGCACCCAAATTTTGAATGTATTCTCAACAATTCGGAGACATTTTAGAAGATGTAAGAATGATTAACCGGTTGCTACTTTTGAATTTAGAAATAAAATTCGAAGTGTAGTTTATTACACCGTCCTCGAAAATTTATTATGTGTTATTGTATAGTGAGGTCTAATCCATTTTGGATCATATATTTCATACATAATATGGAAGGGATGTCGGTATAGGTGAGAATCAGGAAGTTGACGTCTATAATATTTCTGAGATACCTGAACGAGATTTGGACTTTTGTCTCTCCTATCGCTTTGATGATTCCACCGACGACTTTGAATTGCTTTACACGTATTTGTCTCACTGTGTGTTTCTATGTGAATGTCGTGAGATATGATGATTGATATTGTGATATAGTCAGTACGGAATGCTTGTTTTCGCATGTGTAGATTCTTATCCCCTTGAAATCAATCATCATTGTAATATTTAGATAGTTCATTGTTTCCAGTAATAATTGTGTGTAATAAATCACGCACAGGAATTTGTTTCGGATTTTTCAAAGGTTCTGGTTGGTTTTGCTGTTGTTCCTTTTTGTGACACACAAGACTTGGCCCATATGGAAATTTGAGATCCTCCGGTTTGTTAACTTCTGCCAAGTCACCGTGATTTGCTAATCCAGTTAGACTATTCGGGGCCACAGTTCGATTCTACGAACCATCTTTTTAGTAACTTAGACTGATGTATAAAGGAAGAGTACAAGAACTGGGCCCCAATATACCTTGTTTGCATTTACAATAGGCTAGGACACTGTACCTGCTGTTATCGTGCACCAATTGAACCTCCTTACTTTCCTCTGCTACTTACCTCTTCGCTCAGGTTTCGGTAATTAGCACAATGATACTTCCCACAAGCTAAACAACCGCGTAATAACCTCATCCATGATGACCTAAATTGCTTCTTCTCATGAGGTTTTATGCTACCTCTATTTGGTTTCCTGTGCGTTTTGAGTTCCAGTTGTGATGCACCACCAAAGATTTTACCTCAGATATACACTACATTTTGACGATCTCTGCTTGAAGTTTCACTAACCATCCCAACTGATGTTGCCCCTGACGTTATAGGTTGATAGATAAATCTATTCATATACGGTGATTGGCGCGATGTGCTTCACGCGGCATTCTATTCTTTAGAGTGACATGAATATCATATATGTAAAATTCAACCAATAATTGATCCACTAAGTAGCTATCACCTTGGTGCTTATGGTCTAGAAGTTTCTGAAGTGTAATCAAACGAACAAGAAATGCTCGAAATACCACAAATTGTGAGTCATCTGAACTCTTATCCATCTGTTCACTTAGGCATAACTTTTGCCACTGGGGGAGTATTCTAGTACGATCCTCGGTTATGTGGCACCAATTAAGAAAAATATCTACTGCTTCATTATAGCTTGAAAAGCCTTCATGATGACTGCTGAAGAAATCCAAGGAATAAACAGTCAACATTATTGGCATAACCTTTACTTTCTCATCATCAGCCATCCTGCAAAGTTTTGTTAGAGTCCTAAAATGCCTTATGATCCATTCCAGATAATCATCGTACGAAACACCATATTTATTATTCTTGTTAAACGTTTTTACCAGCCTGTTAATGCCAAGCACCCGAATCTGACCATCATCATTTTTCATGTTAGATTCGGTTGAGTTTTGGCGTTCAACTGATGATAGTGGTATTATTAGTATCTTTCATGTGGGATGGAGATCATTTTTTCTTTCATTAATTGATAAATTTTCTATTAATCTAGCATCTATTTGAGTATCTGATGAAGCAGATTTATAAGAAACATATGGGAAGAGACCAATGTGACATACCAGTATAACCCAAGGTGAACATGATAACCTTCCTAATACAATACGAATCAGAGGCCCAATAGCTATTATAAGTCTGCAAAACCACATTAATTAAATCCTACTACAAAATATCGTAGAACCGATAACCAAATATTATACGAATTACGTTGGATACAACATACGGGCGAAAAGGGTATTAAAGTCCCGATTGGAAGATCCCCGACGGAAAATACAGAACGTTATCGATCAAGTAAACATTAAAACGAATACTCTATTACTATATTACCTGCTGCGACTAATCAAGGGGTACTCCTCTAATGACGACATCAAAAACGGAAATAACAGGAGAAATTATGGTTATTATACAACTTACTTCCGACCCAGCGTTATGTGCGGCGGATGACATCGCGATCATAATACCGGATAGTAGTGAGCATCACCCTGAGATAAACGAATAAGTCCCGACGCTCCGCACTCCGTCAAGTCTGTTGACGAAGGAGAAGAAGGGCGATCTAGGCACGTAAGAAATAGCAATAGGCCACGTGCCTTTATACATATACTCGCTAAATGAGGTTAACTGAAATATATCCGCAGGTACCTGCATAAATGCATAGAAAATCACACCACAAGTTTGGGGCCATCGTGTAATAAAGGGGAAGAGGTCCGAAGCAGGAAGAGTAAAACAAAGGAGGGGGAGTAAAGGACATCACAGCCTGAGTTTTCCGAAAGTCATTTAAGCCTAGTGAACGAGAGGGAGAGGCTAAGAAGTCGGATACTCCGACAATCATAATAATAAAGAACTAATTAGAATAATAAGACAAGGAGGAGAACGGACGTTAGCTAACGGGGGAAGATCTGGTATTGAAACTTTAGGTCAACCAAACGAGGCGATAACTTTAGTAGATCCATAATTGACAGGAGGGAAAGATAGCCAAACTATAAAATGTATGAGTAGCTCAACACATTCAGAAAATAGAAATATGAATTTAAATTATTGTTTTTAATTTTGAGTTTAATTTTTAATTTTTATTTAACTTATTGAATTATTATAAATAAATTAAGAATTTTATATAATTCAGTTATATTGACTATCGGCTTCTGGGAGGGATGTTCTATCTATCTATGGAAGATCTTATATATCTTACTACCAACTTTTGAATTCCAACCACCTTTCTAACAACAACTCACAAAAATGTCCAACCATGGCACTGCCGTAATTGGCTCAAAACCTCACACCATAAAAGACATGACAGACGCCACTGCGACTGCATTCAATGCAGTCTTAAAATTCGAAGACATAGACGAATGTAACGGAATGGAGAAGGCGAAGCGAGATGAGGAGTAACATATTTGTCCTTTTGAAGAGCTACGTACTACCAACATTCCTGTCACGCAATCCGTTAAAATACCCTGAAACAAAATTGAGTAGAAATTTATTGAATGATTTTTGTTCGTCGCTTTAAACAGTCATGGAGCCCACCATTCCCGAGAGCGAGCTTCTATCCACAAGGGCTTCATTCAATAACTGGTCAGGAATTTCCACCGATCTTTAATTACGGCAGTAGGTTGGCTAATGGAGAAGATACTGCAGCACTTATGTGGTCTGGGACAAGGATTAGCGTTTAAAGTATTATCAACGACTACGTCAGTAAGGTGAAAATAAAATATGGCCCAATATCATCACGGATTTCCTGAAATGAAAGTGTCTATAATGGTCCAAAATGAGGTGCTTATATTTAGACTTTATAAAGTCATTATAATATAAATCCTATTATAATAGGATTAAACTTTGGATAATTTCGGGAAATTTCATTTCGGGCTTTCGGAAGTTATTTAGGGCAATTTTGTGAAATATCCTTTCGGGCTTTCGGGAGTCAAACAGGGGAACATTGGAAAAAATTATTTCGACCTTTCCAAAGTGAAATTGGGCAATATTGCAAAAGCCAATTGGTCCGAAGTGAAAATGCGAAAATTCAATAGAAATATTGAATTGTTTCAAATATCACTTTGGACTGTATTGACTTTACCCAATACGTCTATTACTGTTTTCAATAGTTGTATTAGGCATATTAAATTTGATCCGAGGTGACATTGAAAACACATGAATACACGTATTGAAGTTTTCCGATATCACTTTGGACCAATTTGTTTTTGTCCAATACAACTATTTAAAACAGGAATATACGTATTAGGTAAAGGCAATACAGTCCAAAGTGATATTGGAAACAATTCAATATTTATATTGAAGTTTCCCAATTTTCCTTTGGAGCATATTGAAATTATCCAATTCGAATATTGGGGAACCAGAATAAGCGTATTGGAAAAACGCAATGCGGTCCAAAGTGATATTGGAAACAATGAAATTTGCGTATTGATACATCCCAAAGTCGATTCGGTTCATATTGAAATTATCCAATAAGGTCCAAAGTGATATTGGAAACAATTCAAATTGCCTTTTGATACATCCCAAAGTCACTTTATAGCATATTGAAATTTTCCAATTCGAATACTAGGGAGCCAGGGTAGACGTATTAGGGAAAGGCAATACAGTCCATAGTATTATCGGAAAAATGTAATTTGCGTATTGATACATCCAAAAGTGGCTTTTAGTCATATTGAAATTCTCCAATACGAATATTGGAGAACAGTAATAATATGATTGGGCATAATCAATATGAACCGAAGCGAAATCCGAAACACTTAAATGTTCCTATTGATATATTCGTATTTCACTTTCGACTCTATTATATTTGCCCAAAATGTGACAATGACATTTCAGTGAACGATCATTTATTGTATTATAATAATATGAATGTATTTAAGTGCAATAAATAGTGGAAACAATGGCACTAAAAAGGAAAGATTATAATTTTGTTATTAATAGTCATAACGGAAACTGATGTGGGAAAGGGAAAGGAATCAAACAAGTGAAATTTGTGTTGTAGAAAAACGGTACATTAAGACCTATACAAAAATAAAATACGGAATAAGAGGGGTAGTAAATATAAAATTAGGGTCTGTGACATGGATGAACGTTAGTAAAATATAAGAAGCATATAACTGACATGAAACAATTTGGATATAATGGGACAAATTACATATAAATACGAACATATACGTTATATGATGACAATATGACACCATAAAACGGCATAAGATGAAAGAATCAAACCCCCCATGAGGATGATTGGAATGAAGTCATGCCTTGATGTTGGGGAAGGTTGGTGTCTATAAATGTAAAAAACTGTTGATTCCATACTTTTCGCCGTCATCCGTTCTTTAATGTACGACGGATGACGGCGAGAAGGAAACGTGTAAACGGAAAATTACAATAAGAATTTAATTTACTGTTTCCACGCTTCCTCCTCACCGTCATCCATCAATTGCCCAGCATACGTCCAATGAATGTACTAGTCGTACACATTCAGTGGATGTTTGATGGGCAATGGGGTCCACTAGTTGTCACATGATGTCAAAAATACATTTTCAAGTTCCCCGTCCACTGTAGCACAGTGTAGGGGGCAACTGTCATAGATTACAATAAAATTTTAATCCATAAGTGTCTGGGGTGAAAATGATTACAAGTAGACAGGTGTAATCAATTTGACACCAAAACAGAGGCTACCCACACCTAATCATAGAATAGTTCAAAACGGACAGCAACGAAGGGCAGGACAGCAAAACAGGAACAGAAAAGGACAGAACTATTCTACGGTCATTAGTGAGAGCATGTTTAAGGGGAGTGGGGGATAGG